>CM059483.1:2678854-2700044 GCA_030408155.1 Lophura swinhoii
AGGAGAACCCACCCAGGTCAGCCCTGGGACCACCGATGCCGTGGGGGGGGGGGGGGCACAGGGGGTCCGACCCACGTGGGGTGGAGACAACGCGACCAGCACTGAGTGTCCATCCTCGCAGACCCCAGACCCAATTTCCCCACCCCCCAGATCCATCCCCATCCTCACAGACCCCAGACCCTATATGACCCCCCCCCGGTTCAGGTCCATCCTCACAGACCCCAGACCCAATTTCCCCCACCCCCAGATCCATCTCCATCCTCATTGAGACCCTCCCCAGATCCATCTCCATTCCCACACAGACCCCAGACCCAATTTCCACATCTCCCAGATCCATCTCCATCCTTACACAGACCCCAGACCCAATTTCCTCACTCTCCAGACCCATCTCCATCCCCACACAGACCCCAGACCCTATATGACCCCCCCCCTGGTTCAGGTCCATCCTCGCAGACCCCTGACCCAATTTCTCCACCCCCAGATCCATCCCCATCCTCACAGACCCCAGACCCAATTTCCACATCCCCCAGATCCATCTCCATCCTCACACAGACCCCCCAGACCCAATTTCCCCCAGATCCATCTCCATCCTCACAGGGACCCCAGACCCAATTCCCACATCCCCTGGATCAGAAATTAACCCACCCCAACGACAAACGGCCCCAAAACCCAAAGTTAGGGAGACCCCCACCCCCAATCCACCCACCCCCCCAACCCCCCCCCAGCCCCCCCCAGCCCCCCACCCCCCAACGAGGACAGACGGACTCACCGTGAGGATGAGGAGGGTTGGGGAGTGCAGGTCGGCTCCCCAGGCCGTATTTATGGCGGGGTTGGGACGAGGGCTGTGACTCCTCGGTGACTCAGGGACGGCCGGGTCCTGGAAGGCGCCGTGGGTGTCGCTGAGGTCCCCTGGCAGGTGTCGACGACGAGCTTTGATGTCCCCAAAGGAAACGCCGACGACGGTGGTTTGGGTTTGGGGTTTTTTTTTTTTTTTTTTCGCTCTCTTTCCCCGTTGCGCTCGTAGGGTTTTTTTTTTTTGATAAACCGCCCCGGCTTGACGGACGGACGGACGGATGGGCAGACGGACGGACGGACCGGTTTGTGTTGCCTCCGTGGATGGATGGGTGGGTGGGTGGGTGGGTGGGTGGATTCCTCCTCTCCCCCCCCCGGGGGATGGGACGGGTTGGGTTGGGTTGGGTCGGTGTTTTGGCGTCGTTAAAGGGAGCGATTCGGGCGCTGTCCGTCCGTCCGTCTGCCCGTCCGTCCGTCCGTCTGTCCGTCCATCTCTGCGGCTGGCTGTCCGTCCAGCTGGATGTCCACCCGTCTGTCAGGCTGGAAGTCTGCCTAGCTGTCTGTCTGTCCATCCTCCTGCTCGTCCAGCTGACTGTTCACCCATCTCCCTGCCCATCCACCTGTCTGTCTGTCCATCTCCCTGCCCATCCAGCTGCCTGTCTGTCTGTCCATCTCCCTGCCCATCCAGCTGCCTGTCTGTCTGTCCATCTCCCTGCCCATCCACCTGTCTGTCTGTCCATCTCCCTGCCCATCCAGCTGCCTGTCTGTCTGTCCATCTGCCTGCCCATCCAGCCATCCGTCTGTCCATCCGTCTATCTACTCACCAAGCTGTCCACCCAGCCGTCTGTCCGTCTGTCTATCTGCTCACACAGCTGTAAGTCTGCCTGGACATCTGTCCAGTCGTCTCCATCTGTCTGTCTTTCCATCTGTCTGTCTTTCTCTCTGTCCTGACCTGGCAGCAAGTCTTACTGTCCACCTGTCTGTCCACCCATCTGCCTACCTGTCCTCATATGGTCTCTGTCCTTCCGTCCGTCAGTCTGTCCACATATCCATCCATCCATCCATCCCTCCATCCCTCTGTCCACCCACACATCCCTCTGTCCATCCGTCTCCCTTTCTGTCCATCTGTCCGTCCATCTCCTTCTCCATCCGTCCATCTGTCCGTCCACACATCTGTCTGTCTGTCCATCCGTCAGTCTGTCCACACAGCTGTCTGTCAGTCCATTCACCTTCTCCACCCATCCATCCATCCACTGACCTGCAAGGACACGCAGGTCGGTCCGTCTGTCAGTCCGTCCATGCATCCATCCGTCTGTCTGTCTGTCCATCCTATTCCCTCTACATCCATCCATCCATCCGTCCCGACACACCAAGGTTGACCTCACACCCCCTCATGGATCCCATATGGGATTTTGGGGTCATCCCACCATTTTGGGGTCCGCCTCATGGATCCCATCAAGGATTTTGGGGTCCCTTCCAATTTGGGGTCCCCTTCATGGATCCCACCAAGGATTTTGGGGGTCCCCTCCAATTTGGGGTCCACCTTATGCATCCCATATAGGGTCCTGGGGGTCCCTTCCAATTTGGGGTCCATCTCATGGATCCCATATGGAGTCTTGGGGTCATCCCACCATTTTGGGGTTCACTTCATGGATCCCACCAAGGATTTTAGGGGTTCCCTTCAATTTGGGGTCCACCTCATGGATCCCAGATGGGGTCCTGGAAGTCCCCTCCAATTTGGGGTCCACCTCATGGATCCCATCAAGGATTTTGGGGTCATCCCACTATTTTGGGATCCACCTCATGGATCCCACCAAGGATTTTGGGATCCCCTCCAATTTGGGGTCCACCTCATGGATCCCACCAAGGATTTTGGGGGTCCCCTCCAATTTGGGGCCCACCTTATGGATCCCATATAGGGTCCTGGGGGTCCCTTCCAATTTGGGGTCCACCTCATGGATCCCATATGGGATTTTGGGATCATCCCACCATTTTGGGGTCCACCTCATGGATCCCATCAAGGATTTTGGGGTCCCCTCCAATTTGGGGTCCACCTCATGGATCCCACCAAGGATTTTGGGGGTCCCCTCCAATTTGGGGTCCACCTTATGCATCCCATATAGGGTCCTGGGGGTCCCTTCAAATTTGGGGTCCATCTCATGGATCCCATATGGAGTCTTGGGGTCATCCCACCATTTTGGGGTTCACTTCATGGATCCCATCAAGGATTTTGGGGTCCCCTCCAATTTGGGGTCCACCTCATGGATCCCATCAAGGATTTTGGGGTCATCCCACCAATTTGGGGTCCACCTCATGGATCCCACCAAGGATTTTGGGATCCCCTCCGATTTGGGGTCCACCTCATGGATCCCATATGGGGTTTTGGGGTTCCCACCAATTTGGGGTCCACCCCATGGATCCCACCAGGGTTTTTGGGGTCATCCCCCCCAACCCACCCGGACCCGGATGCGGTGTCGTAGAGAATCAGAGCCTCCACACCGCAACGCAGGTGAAGGAACCTCCCTGAGGACTGCGGGCCACCAGCAGCTGGCGGAGCAATTAGCGCCCTGATGAGTAATTAAGGGCGGGGAGGCCCGGGAGCGGAGCCCTGATGAAAGGAAATTTGGGGGATGAATCACATCGTGGAGATGCTGATCTGGCGGAGGAAGGCAGCGCTGTGTTGGCTTTGGTCCTAAACCTGGAGTTGAACCCGGAGCTCCCGGATGGAGCGAGGTTCCCAAAAACCCCACGGAGATCTGCTCAGCTCTGATCCTTCCTGGGATCCTTCTCCTGGGGGTGATCTTGTCCCGTGGAGGTCTTCAGCGGTCTGTCAGGTCCAAGGGGATCCCATGCCATGGAGGTCTGGTCTACTGGGATCCCATCCATGGGGGTCTGATCTACTGAGATCCCATCTCATGGAGATCTGGTCTACCACGATCCCATCCGTGGGGGTCTGATCTACTGAGATCCCATCCCATGGAGATCTGATCTCAAAGTTCCATCCGTGGGGGTCTGATCTACCAAGATTCCATCTCATGGAGATCTGGTCTACCAAGATTCCATCTCATGGAGGTCTGATCTACTGAGATTCCATCTCATAGAGATCTGATCTCAAAGTTCCATCCGTGGGGGTCTGATCTACTGAGATTCCATCCCATGGAAGTCTGGTTTGCCAGGATTCCATCTCATGGAGGTCTGGTCTACCACGATCCCATCCGCGGAGATGTGATCTACTGAGATCCATCCATGTTGCTCTGATCTTCTGAGATTCCATCCCATGGAGGTCTGGTCTACCAAGATCCTATCTCATGGAGATCTGATCTCAAAGTTCCATCCACGGGGGTCTGATCTATCAAGATTCCATCCCTTTGAGGTCTGGTCTACCATGATCCCACCCATGGAGGTCTGATCTACTGAGATCTCATCCCATGGAGGTCTGGTCTATCACGATCCCATCCGTGGAGATGTGGTCTACTGAGATCCCATCCCACGTTGATCTGATCTACTGAGATCCACTCAGGGAGGCCTGATCTACTGAGATCCCATCCCATGGGGATCTGATCTACTGAGATCCACCCGTGGGGTTCTGATCTACCAGGATTCCACCCCACAGGGATCCGCTCTGCAGAGACCCATCCATATTGATTTGATCTACCAAGGCCCATCCCATGGAGATTTGGTCTTCAGAGATCCCATCCCATGGAGATCTGGGCTGAAGGAATCCACCCATGGAGATCTGCTCTGCAGAGATCCATTCATGGGGGTCTGATCTACCAAGATCCACCCGTGGGGGGTCTGATTTACTGAGATCCCATCCCATGGAGGTTTGATCTACCGAGATCCCATCCCATGGAGATCTGATCTGCAGAGATTTATCCATGGAGGTCTGATCTTCTGAGATCCACCCATGGAGATGCGGTCTGCAGAGATTCATCCATGGATCCAGTTGATCTACTGAGATCCCATCCCATGGAGATCTGATCTACCAAGATTCCATCCCATGGAGATCAGCGTGGAGACACAGGGGGCACGGTGGGACACGAAGGGACTCGATGGGACACGGGGGGATGTTGTGGGGTGAGGAACCTCATGAGGGGACACGGGGGGACACAAGAGGATTTTGGGGACTGAGGGATCTCATGAGGGGATGTGGAGACATGGGGGACACGAGGGGACATGGGGGGACGTAGGGGGTGAGAGACCTCATGAGGGGTCATAGAGACACGGGGGACATATGGGGACATGATGGGACATGAGGGGACATTGGGGGGTGAGGGACCTCATGAGTGGACGTTGGGGGACGTAAGGGACACGAGGAGATGTTGGGGGACATGAGGGACATGGGGGACACGAGGGGACATTGGGGGATGAGGGGTCTCATGAGGGGACACGGGGGACCCTGTGAGATGTTGGGGGACACAGGGACCTCACGAGGGGACACAGGGACACGAGGGGACCCTGGGGACATGGGGGACATTTGGGGACACGAGGGGACATTGGGGGTGAGGGACCTCATGAGGGGACACGGGGACACGAGGGGACATATGGGGACACGAGGGGTCACTGGGGGATGAGGGGTCTCATGAGGGGACACGGGGGACATGAGGGGTACGAGAGGTTGCTGGTGGGTGAGGGACCTCATGAGGGTCATGGGGACACGAGGGGACACGAGGGGACCCTGGGGACATGGGGGACATTTGGGGACACAAGGGGACATTGGGAGTGAGGGACCTCACGAGGGACATGGGGACACGAGGGGACCCTGGGGACATGGGGGACATTTGGGGACACGAGGGGACATTGGGAGTGAGGGACCTCACGAGGGACATGGGGACACGAGGGGACCCTGAGGACATGGGGGACGTTTGGGGACACGAGGGGCCCTGGGGACATGGGGGACATTTGGGGACACGAGGAGACATTGGGGGTCAGGGACCTCATGAGGGACATGGTGACACGAGGGGACCCTGAGGACATGGGGGACATTTGGGGACACGAGGGGACATTGGGGGTGAGGGACCTCATGAGGGACATGGGGACACGAGGAGACCCTGGGGACATGGGGGACGTTTGGGGACACAGAACCCCCCCAGGAGACCACGGAGGACCCCCGAGATGCCCACGGGGGGAGGTGTGGGCGCACAGGTTGAGCCACGTCCCCCCCTCGGCACTTTGGCACAGACCCCGAGCTGTGGGGTTGGGCCCGACCGGTTCTCCCAGTTCCTCCACTCCCATCTGTGGGTAATTAATGCTAATTACCTCATTATCCCTCGGGATAAGGCTGAACCGGCCCGGGCCTGCCACCCACTGCCAGCGACCCTACGGCTCCTTTCCGCCCCTCTTTTATTCCCCTCTCGCGACCCACAGCGGTGGGGAGGAGATGACACCCACCTCGGGTGTCCCCAGGGGATGCTGCGACCGTGGGTGGCCCCGGGGTGACACGAGGAGGGTGACAAAGCGGGTGGCCCTGAGGTGACACAAGGAGGGTGACAAAGTGGGTGGCCCCGGGGTGACACAGGGGTGGTTTGGGGACACGGCTGACGCGGGGATGGAGGAGTCGGGAGGCGGTGCTGGGGTTTGGTGGGGGTGGGGGGAAGGTGAGGACCTCCATGGGCATGTGGGCCACGTCTCCATGGACACGGGGACCACAAATCCGTGGACATGTGGACCTGATCTCCATGGACACGTTGACCAGATCTCCATGGACACATTGACCTGATCTCTGTGGACACGTGGACCTGATCTCCATGGACATGTGGGCCACGTCTCCATGGACACGTGGACCTGATCTCTGTGGACACATTGACCACAGATCCATGGACACGTGGACCTGATCTCCATGGACACGTTGACCAGACCTCCATGGACACGTGGCCTGATCTCCATGGACACATTGGCCACATCTCCATGGACACGTGGATCTGATCTCCATGGACACGTGGACCTGATCTTCATGGACACATTGGCCACATCTCCATGGACATGTAGACCAGATATCCATGGACATGTGGACCTGATCTCCGTGGACACATTGGTCACATCTCCATGAAAACGTGGACCTGATCTCCATGGACACATTGGCCACATCTCCATGGACACGTTGACCAGACCTCCATGGACACGTGGACCTGATCTCCATGTACACATGGACCTGATCTCCATGGACACATTAATCACATCTCCATGGACACGTGGATCTGATCTCCATGGACACATTGACCACAAATCCATGGACACGTGGACCTGATCTCCATGGGCATGTGGGCCACATCTCCATGGACACGTGAACCTGATCTCCATGGACACATTGATCACAAATCTATGGACATGTGGATCTGATCTCCATGGACACGTTGACCACATCTCCATGGACAGGTGGATCTGATCTTCATGGACATGTGGACCTGATCTCCATGTACACATGGACCTGATCTCCATGGACACATTAATCACATCTCCATGGACACGTGGACCTGATCTCCATGGACACATTGATCACAAATCCATGGACATGTGGATCTGATCTCCATGGACACGTGGACCTGATCTCCATGGACACATTGACCACAAATCCATGGATACGTGGGCCAGATATCCATGGACACATGGACCACAACTCCATGGTCACATTGACCACAATTCCATGGACAGGTGGGCTACATCTCCATGGACACGTGAACCTGATCTCCATGGACAGATAGAACAGATCTCCATGGGCACGTAGACCAGACCTTCATGGACACATGGACCACATCTCCACAGATCAGATCTCCATGAATACCCTGACCAAATGTCCACAAGGAGGTGTGCGCAGGTGGACCAGACCTCCAAGGAAATGTGGACCAGATCTCCGCCATCACACCGACCAGACCTCCACAGATATATGGACCAGACCTCCACAGATAGATGGACCAGACCTCCATGGACCTGTGGACCAGATCTCCACCATCACACTGACCAGACCTCCACAGATATATGGACCAGACCTCCACAGTTATATGGACCAGACCTCCACAGATGTATGGACCAGACCTCCACAGATATATGGACCAGACCTTCACAGATGTATGGACCAGACCTCCACAGTTATATGGACCAGACCTCCACAGATGTATGGACCAGACCTCCACAGATACATGGACCAGACCTTCACAGATGTATGGACCAGACCTCCACAGATGTATGGACCAGACCTCCACAGATATATGGACCAGACCTTCACGGACACATTGACCAGATCTCCACGTCCACATGGGTACGTGGACCAGATCTGCACCACCATACAGACCAGACCTTCACAGACACGTGGACCAGATCTCCACGCTCACAAGAACCAGATCTCCACGTTCACATGGACAGGACCCCCACGGACACGCAGACACGTTGAGCAGATCCCAACTTTGACCTCCAAGGAAGACCCAGAGCTGCCAGTGGTGGAGCTCGACGCGGTGGCCAAGGTGGGATCTTCATCACCAAACCTTTGAGGGAAACCAAAATCTTCTCAAACCTCCCCATGAAATATTCATCTGGAAGCCACTGCTGGCCACCACTGGTCCCAGGTGGTTCTTCCTCCTCCATGGAGCTTTGGATCGACACCAAGACCTCCTTCTGAGGAGGGAACAGGGAGCGTTGCCACCTCCCACCACGAGGAAAGCACGGAGGTTCTTCCACAGCCCCCCATCCTCAAAAATGCCCCCCCAGGAACCACCCCTGGGTGGGTCAGGGCATTTGGCCCCTTCTCCTCCTCCAGAGTCATGGGGAAATTCTTCCCCTTGGGGGTGGGAAATTGCTTTCTCTGTGGGGGTGGGAAGTTCTCCCCTCTGGGGGTGAGAAGTTCTTTCACTTGGGGGGGTGGGAAATCCCAGAACTGCCAATGGGTTCACCTCACAGAGAAGTCAAAAGGTCAACCCTATGGTGGGGTCAAGCTGGAGGGGGGTCAAGAGGTCACCTCCACAATGGGGTCAACCTGGAGGGGGGACAAGAGGTCAACCCTATGTTGGGATCAACCTGGAGGGGGGTCAAGGGGTCACCTCCACAATGGGGTCAAATTGGAGGGGGGGTCAAGAGGTGAACCCCAAGATGGGGTCAACCTGGAAGGGGGTCAAGAGGTCCCCTCCGTGATGGGGTCAACCAGGAGGGGGGTGCAGAGGTCAACCCCACAGCGAGGTCAACATGAGGTGGGGTCAAGAGGTCTCCTCTACGGTGGGGTCAACCTGGAGGGGGGGGTCAACAGATGAACCCCACAGCGGAGAGGAGATCTGTCCCACAGTGGGGTCGATGACGGACCACCAGAAGTGGGGACGCTGATCTGCCCCCCACCCACAAGGCCGGGTCCTCTCCCCCCCACTACAAAACCCCCAGAGGTGGGGGGTGATGGATGGGGAAGGGGACGCTCGAAACACCTTGAATTCCCCCAAAACTGCTCTCTGTCCTCAAAAAAACCACCATTTTATTCACGGACATCTCCAAGGGGGGACCCCCATGCCGACCCCTGCCCACCCCGGGGGTCTCGCGTCCCGGCGCTCGGACCGGCCGACTCCAGGAGGAACCCCATCCTGGGGGCAGGGGGATGGGATGGGGGGAGTATAGGGGTTTTTTTTGGGGGGGGGGTTCAGTTCCTTCTCATGGTGTCATGGATCCACCGGGTGTATTTGCAGAGGTTGACGTAGACGCCGGGTTTTTGGGGGTCCCCACAGACACCCGGACCCCACGAGACGATGCCCTGCAGACGTCCGTCGCACACGAGGGGTCCCCCGGAATCGCCCTGAGGGGGGAAGAGGGGCGATGCCTTTTGGGGGATGGGAGGGTCTCACAGCCCCATAGAATCTCTCCGAATTTGGGGTCGTTTGGGGCTGTAAAACTGCCTCAAATTTGGGACCGATTCAGGTCCCCACATTTGGGATCGCTTTTGGGGTGGCACGAAGTGGGGGAATCTGGGTCTCACAACCCCATAGAACTGCCCCAAATTTGGGGTGACCTGTTGTGGGGGGTTGGGGGTCTCACAGCCCCGTAGAATCTCTCCGAATTTGGGGTCATTTGGGGCTGTAAAACTGCCTCAAATTTGGGACCGATTCGGGTCCCTGAATTTGGGATCGCTTTTGGGGTGACACGAAGTGGGGGAGTTTGGGTCTCACAACCTATAAAACCACCCAAAATTTGGGGTGACCTGTTATGGGAGGTTGGGGGTCTCACAGCCCCATAGAATCTCTCTGAATTTGGGGTCGTTTGGGGCTGTAAAACTGCCTCAAATTTGGGACCGATTCGGGTCCCCGAATTTGGGATCGCTTTTGGGGTGACAAGAAGTGGGGGAGTTTGGGTCTCACAACCCCATAGAACTGCCCCAAATTTGGGGTAACCTGTTGTGGGGGGTTGGGGGTCTCACAGCCCCATAGAATCTCTCCAAATTTGGGGTCGTTTGGGGCTGTAAAACTGCCTCAAATTTGGGACCGATTCAGGTCCCCACATTTGGGATCGCTTTTGGGGTGACACGAAGTGGGGGAGTCTGGGTCTCACAACCCCATAGAACCACCCCAAATTTGGGGTGACCTGTTGTGGGAGGTTGGGGGTCTCACAGCCCCGTAGAATCTCTCTGAATTTGGGGTCGTTTGGGGCTGTAAAACTGCCTCAAATTTGGGACCGATTCAGGTCCCCACATTTGGGATCGCTTTTGGGGTGGCACGAAGTGGGGGAATCTGGGTCTCACAACCCCATAGAACTGCCCCAAATTTGGGGTGACCTGTTGTGGGGGGTTGGGGGTCTCACAGCCCCGTAGAATCTCTCCGAATTTGGGGTCATTTGGGGCTGTAAAACTGCCTCAAATTTGGGACCGATTCGGGTCCCTGAATTTGGGATCGCATTTGGGGTGACACGAAGTGGGGGAGTGTGGATCTCACAACCTATAAAACCGCCCAAATTTGGGGTGACCTGTTGTGGGGGGTTGGGGGTCTCACAGCCCCATAGAATCTCTCCGAATTTGGGGTCATTTGGGGGCATAAAACTGCCCCAAATTTGGGAATATTTTGGGTCATCGAACCCCCCAAAATTTGGGAATGTTTTGGGTCATAGAACTGCCCCAAATTTGGGATCATTTAGAAGTGAGACATTGTGGGAGGGGGTCTGAGTCTCACACCCCCATAGAACTGCCCCAAATTTTGGGTTGTTTTGGGTCATAAAACCACCCCAAATTTGGGACCGTTTTGGGTCATAGAAATGCCCCGAATTTGGGAATATTTGGGGTCATAGAAGTGGCCCAAATTTGAGAATGTTTCAGGTCATAGAAATGCCCCAAATTTGGGAATGTTTTGGGCCACAGAATTGCCCCAAATTTGGGACCATTTTGGGGTCAACACGATGGGATGGGGGTCCAGATCTCACAGCCCCATAGATCCACCCCAAATTTGGGTCTGTTTCGGGTCATAGAAATGCCCCAAATCTGGGAATGTTTTGGGATGTAGCAATGCCCCAAATTTGGGAATGATTCAGGCCACAGAACTGCCCCAAATTTGGGACCATTTTGCGTCATGGAACTGCCCCAAATTTGGGACCACTTTTGGGTCGACACGTTGGGAAATGGCCCAGATCTCACACCCCCATAGAACCACCCCAAATTTGGGTCAGTTTCGGGATGCAGCAATGCCCCAAATCTGCGAATATTTTGGGCCACAGAACTGCCCCAAATTTGGGACCATTTTGCGTCATGGAAATACCCCAAATTTAGGGCCATTTTGGGTCGACCCGTTGGGAAATGGTCCAGATCTCACATCCCCATAGAATCGCCCCAAATTTGCGTCTGTTTCGGGTCATAGAACTGCCCCAAAACTGGGAGTATTTTGGGTCATAGAAATGCCCCAAATTTGGGAATGATTCAGGCCACAGAACTGCCCCAAATTTGGGACCATTTTGCATCATGGAACTGCCCCAAATTTGGGACCACTTTTGGGTCGACACGTTGGGAAATGGCCCAGATCTCACACCCACCATAGAACCGCCCCAAATTTGGGACCCCCCCACCCCCTGCGACGATTCCGGCCCAGCTCTGCACCCACCTGGCAGGAGTCGGCGCGGTTGCGGTGCTCCCCGGCGCACACCATGTTGGAGGTGATGGAACCCGGGTAGACGCGCCGGCATCGCTCCTCGGGGACGATGGTGACCTTGGCACAGTGGAGATCTTCAGGGAAGGTGACTGGAGGTGACAGAGAACACGGGGTCACTTCGGGAGCCCCCGGCTGTCACCTCCCAAATTCTCGTCCCCTTGGTTTGCTTCGCGGTGTCAGCGGGGAAACCGAGGGGGAAACCACGGAGAAGGTCAACCAAAAGTTGTAGGACCCCCAACCCCTGATCCATGGGGAAAAAAATCAACTCAAAGTTGTAGGACCTCCCAGTCCAAAGGGAAGACGTCAACCAAAGGTTGTAGGACCTCCAGCTCCTGATCCATAGGGAGAAGGTCAACCAAAAGTTGTAGGACCTTGATTTGTAGGGAGAAGGTCAACTAAAGGTTGTAGGACCTTGATTTGTAGGGAGAAGGTCAAACAAAGGTTGTAGGACTTCGCAATCCAAAGGGAGGAGGTCAACCAAAGGTTGTAGGACCTTCAACCCCTGATCCATAAAGAGAACGTCAACAAAAGGTTGTAGGACTTCCCAATCCAAAGGGAGAAGGTCAACCAAAGGTTGTAGGATTCTGGTCTGTAGGGAGAAGGTCAACCAAAGGTTGTAGGACCTGATCCATAGGGAGAAGATGAACCAAAGGTTGTAGGACCCAGATCCATTAGGAGAAGGACAACCAAAACTTGTAGGTCCCTGATCCATAGGGAAAAGGTCAACCAGAGGTTGTAGGACTCAGATCCATAGGGAGAAGGTCAATGAAATGTTGTAGGATTCTGGTCTGCAGGGAGAAGGTCAACCAGAGGTTGTAGGATAGGGAGAAGGTCAACCAAAGTTGTAGGACCCTGATCCATAGGGAGAAGGTCAACCAAAGGCTGTGGGACCCTGATCTGTAGGGAGAAGGTCAACCAGAGGTTGTAGGATTCTGGTCTGTAGGGAGAAGGTCAACAAAAGGTTGTAGGACCCAGATCCATTAGGAGAAGGTCAACCAAAACTTGTAGGACCCTGATCTGTAGGGAGAAGGTCAACCAGAGGTTTTAGGATAGGGAGAAGGTCAACCAAATGTTGTAGGATTCTGGTCTGTAGGGAGAAGGTCAACCAAAGGTTGTAGGACCCAGATCCATTGGGAGAAGGTCAACCAGAGTTTGTAGGACCCCCATCCCTCCAATCTGTAGGCAGAAATCAGCCCACGGGTTGCGGGATTCGCCCACCCTACGTGCAGCGAACGGCTCTCGTACCTTCGGGGCTGGTGATGGACCCCCACCCCGAAATCTGGCAGGTCATTCCGGCCACGGGGCAACTGGAAGCCAAAGGCAAGGGCTTGACGTGCTGAGTGAAGCGGGCGGGCTGGAGGAGTTTGATGAGCATCAGGTCCCCATCCTTGGTGGCCGCGTCGTAGCGAGGGTAGGGGATGGCTTTGGAGGACAGGCGGCGCTGCTCCGTGAGGGGGGGGTCCCGGCGACCACGGCCCCCCAGGACGACGTTGAGGTGGCTGGGGAGGGGGAGAGGGGGAGATGTTATGGGGGGAAAAGGGGAAAAAATGGGGTTATTTGGGAAAAAATGGGGGGAAAAGGGGAAGAATTGGGGTTATTTGGGAAAAAATTGGGGGAAAAAGGGGAAAAAATGGGGTTATTTGGGAAAAAAATTGGGGGAAAAGGGCAGAGTTGGGGTTATTTGGGAAAAAATTGGGGGGAAAAAGGCGGAGGATTGGGGTTGTTTGGGAAAAAAATGAGAATAAAAGGGCAGAGTTGGGGTTATTTGGGAAAAAAATGGGGGAAAAAGGGGAAGAATTGGGGTTGTTTGGGAAAAAAATGGGGGGAAAAGAGGAAGAATTGGGGTTATTTGGGAAAGAAATGGGAATAAAAGGGCAGAGTTGGGGTTATTTGGGAAAAAATTGGGGGAAAAAGGGGAAGAATTGGGGTTGTTTGGGAAAAAAATGGGGGGAAAAGAGGAAGAATTGGGGTTATTTGGGAAAGAAATGGGAATAAAAGGGCAGAGTTGGGGTTATTTGGGAAAAAATGGGGGAAAAAGGGGAAGAATTGGGGTTATTTGGGAAAAAAATGGGGGGAAAAAGGGGAGGATTGGGGTTATTTTGGAAAAAAATGGGAATAAAAGGGCAGAGTTGGGGTTGTTTGGGAAAAAATTGGGGAAAAAGGGGGAGGATTGGGGTTATTGGGAAAAAATGGGGGGAAAAGGGAAAAATGGGGAGAATTGGGAAAAGAATGGGAGGAAAAAGGGAGGAGTTGCGGTTATTTGGGAAAAAATTGGGGGGAAAAGAGGAGGATTGGGGTTGTTTGGGAAAAAATTGGGAAGAAAAAGGGAGGAGTTGGGGTTATTTGGGAAAAAATTGGGGGAAAAAGGGAGGATTGGGGTTATTTGGGAAAAAAATGGGAATGAAAGGGCAGAGTTGGGGTTATTTGGGAAAAAATGGGGGAAAAAGGCAGAGGATTGGGGTTATTGGGAAAAAAATGGGGGAAAAAGGGAGAGGATTGGGGTTCTTGGGAAAAAAATGGGGGGGGAAAGGGAAAAAATGGGGTTATTTGGGAAAAATTGGGTGAAAAGGGAAAAAATGGGGTTATTTGGGAAGAAATTGGGAATGAAAGGGCAGAGTTGGGGTTATTTGGGAAAAACTGGGGAACAGGGGAAGAATTGGGGTTATTTGGGAAAAAAATGGGAAGAAAAAGTGAGGAGTTGGGGTTATTTGGGAAAAAATTGGGGGAAAAAGAGGAAGAATTGGGGTTATTTGGGAAAAAATGGGGGGAAAAGGGAAAAATGGGGAGAATTGGGAAAAGAATGGGAGGAAAAAGGGAGGAGTTGTGGTTATTTGGGAAAAAATTGGGGGGAAAAATGGGAGGATTGGGGTTGTTTGGGAAAAAATTGGGAAGAAAAAGGGAGGAGTTGGGGTTATTTGGGAAAAAAACTGGGGGAAAAGGGGAGGATTGGGGTTATTTGGGAAGAAATTGGGGGGAAAAGGGGAAAGGATTGGAGTTATTTGGGAAAAAATTGGGGGGAAAAGGGGAAAGGCTTGGGGTTATTTGGGAAAAAATTGGGAATGAAAGGGCAGAGTTGGGGTTATATGGGAAAAATTGGGGGTAAAAGGGGAAGAATTGGGGTTATTTGGGGAAAAAATGGGAGGAAAAAGGGAGGAGTTGGGGTTATTTGGGGAAAAAAAATGGGGGAAAAGGGCGAGAATTGGGGTTATTTATCCAAATAATGGGGGAAAATTGCAGATTTAAGGGATTTTCAGCTCAATGGGGGGCAGAGTTGGGGTTATTTATCCAAATATTGGGGGAAAACTGCAGATTTATAGGATTTTCAGCACAATGAGGGGCAGAGTTGGGGTTATTTATCCAAATATTGGGGGAAAATTGCAGATTTAAGGGATTTTCAGCTCAATGGGGGGCAGAATTGGGGTTATTTATCCAAATATTGGGGGAAAATTGCAGATTTAAGGCATTTCAAACTCATTGAGGGGCAGAGTTGGGGTTATTTATCCAAATAATGGGGGAAAACTGCAGATTTATGTCATTTTCAGCACAATGAGGAGCAGGGTTAAGGTTGTTTTTCCAAACACTAGGGGAAAATTGCTGATTTAAGGGATTTTCAGCACAATGAGGGGCAGAATTGGGGTTATTTATCCAAATATTGGGGGAAAAATGCAGATTTAAGGGATTTTCAGCACAGTGAGGGGCAGAGTTAAGGTTATTTATGCAAATAATGGGGGAAAATTGCAGATTTAAGGCATTTTCAGCTCAGTGAGGGGCAGAGTTGGGGTCATTTATCCAAATATTGGGGGAAAATTGCAGATTTATAGGATTTTCAGCTCAGTGAGGGGCAGAGTTGGGGTTATTTATCCAAATATTGGGGGAAAACTGCAGATTTATAGGATTTTCAGCACAATGAGGGGCAGAGTTGGGGTTATTTATCCAAATATTGGGGGAAAATGGCAGATTTATAGGATTTTCAGCTCAGTGAGGGGCAGAATGGGGGTTATTTGTCCAAATATTGGGGGAAAACTGCAGATTTAAGGGATTTTCAGCACAATGAGGGGCAGAATTGGGGTTATTTATCCAAATATTGGGGGAAAACTGCAGATTTAAGGGATTTTCAGCACAATGAGGGGCAGAGTTGGGGTTATTTATCCAAATATTGGGGGAAAACTGCAGATTTAAGGGATTTTCAGCACAATGAGGGGCAGAGTTGGGGTTATTTATCCAAATATTGGGGGAAAACTGCAGATTTAAGGGATTTTCAGCACAATGAGGGGCAGAATTGGGGTTATTTATCCAAATATTGGGGGAAAATTGCAGATTTATAGGATTTTCAGCTCAGTGAACGGCAGAATTGGGGTTATTTATCCAAATATTGGGGGAAAATTGCAGATTTAAGGGATTTTCAGCTCAGTGAGGGGCAGAGTTAAGGTTATCTACGCAAATTCTGAGGGAAATTGACCAAATTAACAATTATTTGTACCAACACCGGGGGGAACCACCCCATATCCCCCCCCTCCGTGCCCTCCTACCCTGGGACGTGGCAGTGGGCGGCCGTCAGCACCCAATTCCGGGCCACCAGGGTCCCCCCACAGATGAATTTGTCCCCTTTGAAGAGGGCAGCCTGCCAGGGGAGGTCACACGAGGTCCCTTCGATCACCCACAGGACGTTCCTCGGGGCTGTGGGGAGAAATTTGGGGGATTTGGGTCATCCTGAGGTCCTCCAGGGCCACCAGGAGGGACATCGATATTTTGGGGACAAACATGGGGGATTTGGATCATCCTGAGGTCCTCCAGGGCCACCAGCCTCAGGGACATAGATATTTTGGGGAGAAGTTTGGGGGATTTGGGTCACCCTGAGGTCCTCCAGGGACACCAACCTCAGGGACATCGATATTTTGGGGAGAAATTTGGGAGATTTGGGTCATCCTGAGGTCCTCCAGGGACACCAACCTCAGGGACATCGATATTTTGGGGAGAAATTTGGGAGATTTGGGTTATCCTGAGGTCCTCCAGGGACACCAACCTCAGGGACATCGATATTTTGGGGAGAAATTTGGGGGATTTGGGTCATCCTGAGGTCCTCCAGGGCCACCAACCTCAGGGACATCGATATTTTGGGGACAAACATGGGGGATTTGGGTCATCCTGAGGTCCTCCAGGGCCACCAACCTGAGGGACATCGATATTTTGGGGAGAAATCTGGGGGATTTGGGTCACCCTGAGGTCCTCCAGGGTCACCAACTTGAAGGACATCGATATTTTGGGGAGAAATTTGGGAGATTTGGGTTATCCTGAGGTCCTCCAGGGACACCAACCTCAGGGACATCGATATTTTGGGGAGAAATTTGGGGGATTTGTGTCATCCTGAGGTCCTCCAGGGTCACCAACCTCAGGGACATCGATATTTTGGGGAGAAATTTGGGAGATTTGGGTCACCCTGAGGTCCTCCAGGGTCACCAAACTGAGGGACATCGATATTCTGGGGAGAAATTTGGGGGATTTGGGTCACCCTGAGGGCCTCCATGCCACCAACTTGAAGGACAGTGATATTATGGGGAGAAATTTGGGAGATTTGGGTCATCCTGAGGTCCTCCAGTGCCACCAACCGGAGGGACATCGATATTTTGGGGAGAAATTTGGGGGATTTGGGTCACCCTGAGGTCCTCCAGGGTCACCAACCTGAGGGACATCGATATTTTGGGGAGAAATTTGGGAGATTTGGGTCACCCTGAGGTCCTCCAGGGCCACCATCAGAGGGACATCGATATTTTGGGGAGAAATTTGGGGGATTTGGGTCATCCTGAGGTCCTCCAGGGTCACCAGCCAGAGGAACATCGATATTTTGGGGAGAAATCTGGGAGATTTGGGTCACCCTGAGGTCCTCCAGGATGTGGGGGTCCCGAGGTGGCCATGGGGGTCTCGTGGGTGTGGGGGGGGGGTCCGAGGTGTTCATGGGGGGTCCCATGGATGTGGGGGATCCCAATGTGGAAATGGGGGGCTCTGTGGATGTGGGGGGTCTGAAGTGGCCATGGGGGTCCTGAGATGGCCATGGGGGTCCTGAGATAGCCACGGGGGTCTTGAGGTGGTCATGGGGGGTCCCGATGTGGCCATGGGGAGTTCCAAAGTGAATGTGAAGGGACTGAGGTGATCATGGGGGTCTTGAGGTGGTCATGGGGGGTCCCAAGGTGGCCACTGGGGTCTCAAGAGGGGATTGGGGGGGGTCCAAGGTGACCATGGGTAGTGCCATGGGTGTGGGGGGTTCAAGGTGGCCATGGGCTCCTGAGGTGGCCAAGGGGGGTCCTAAGGTGGCCATGGGGGTCCTGAGATGGATGTGGGGGTTCAAAGTGGCCATGGGGATCTTGAGGTGGCCATGGGGGGTCTCAAGAGGGGATGGGGGGGTCCAAGGTGACCATGGGGAGTGCCATGGATGTGGGGGGTTCGAGGTGGCCATGGGGGTCCTGAGGTGGCCAAGGGGGGTCTTGTGGTGGCCATGGGGGTCCTGAGATGGATGTGGGGGGTTCGAGGTGGCCATGGGGGGTCTCAAGAGGGGATGGGGGGGTCCAAGTTGACCATGGGGAGTGCCATGGATGTGGAGGGTTTGAGGTGGCCATGGGTGGTCTGAGGTGGCTACAGGGGGGTCCTAATGTGACCATAGGGGGGTCATATGGATTTAGGGGATTCAAAGTGGCCATTGGAGGTCCCAAGGTGGCCAAAGGGGGTCTTGAGGTGACGCCTGGACCCCCAGGTCCTCTCCTACCTGCAGTTCCCAGCACCAGGAGCAGGATGAGTGGGACCTGCATTCCGAAGGAGTGGGAGCTGTGGGGCAGAAATCAGGGTGGGGGTCAGGGTGGGGTTGGGGTGGGGGTTCAGGGTGTGGGGGGTCAGGGTGTGGGGGGTCAGGGTGAGGTCAGGGTGGGGGTGTGGGGTATTGGGGAAAGGGAAGGGAGGAAAGAGAGGGAGGGTGGGGAGAGGGGGAGGGAGGAGGGAGGGGAGAGGGGGGAGGGAGGAGAGAAGGGGAGGGGAAGGGAAGGGGCGAGGGGGAGGGTGGGGAGAGAAGCAGGGGAAGGGAAAAGGGAGGTGGGGAGGGGGAAGGGGGGGAAGGGGAGAGGGGGAGGGAGGGGAGAAGGAGGGAGGATGGAGGGGAAATGGAGGGGAGAGGGGAGGGGGAGGACAAGGGAAGAGGGAGGGAGGGAGGATGAAGGGGAGGGGAGAGGGGAGGGAGGGGAGAGGAGATGGGGAGAGGGGAGGGAGAGAGGGAAGGAGGGGGGAAAAGGGGAGAGGGGAGGACAGAGGGGAGAGGGGAGGGAGGGAAAATGGAGTGGGGGAGAGAGGAGAGCGGAGGGGGGAGAGGGGAGGGAGAACGGAGGGGAGGGGGAGAGGGGGAGGGAGGGGGAAATGGAAGGGGAGAGGAGAGGAGGAAGGGGGAAGAGGGGAATGGAGGGGAAGGGGAGGGAAGGGGTAGAGCGGGAGGGGGGGAGGGGAGAAGGGAGAATGGAGGGGGGAGAGGGGAGGGAGAATGGAGGGGAGGGGGAGGGGGAGGGAGGGAAGGGAGAGGGAGAAGGGGAAGGAGGAGAAATGAAAGGGAGGAGGAGAGGGGGGAGGGGGGAGAGAGGAATGGAGGGGAGGGGGAGGGAGGAGGTGGCAGGGGAGGGAGGAGATGGGGAGAGGGAGAGAGAGGGGAAATGGAAGGGAAGAGAAGGTGGGGAGGGGGAGAGGGGAATGGAGAGGAGGGGGAGGGTGTGGGAGGGGGAGGAGGTGAGAATGGAGGGGGAGAGGGGAAATGGGGGAAGGGGGGAGGGAGAATGGAGGGGAGAGGGAGAGAGGGAGAGGGAGAAGGAGGGAGGGGAGAGGGAGAAGGGGAGGGAGGGAATGGAAGGGAGGAGGAGGGGGGGGAGAGGGGAATGGAGGGGAGGGGGATGGAGGGGAGGGGGAGGTAGGGAGGGAAGAAGGGAGAATGAAGGGGGAGAGGGGGAATGGGGAAGGGGGGAGGGAGAATGGAGGGGAGAGGGGAGAGGGAGAAGGAGGGGAGGGGGAGAGGGAGAAGGGGAGGGAGGGGAATGGAAGGGGGGAGGAGAGGGGGGGAAGGAGGGGAGAGGGGAATGGAGGGGAGGGGGAGGGAGGGAGGGGGGAGAGGGAAAATGGGGAAGGGGGGAGGGAGAATGGAGGGGAGAGGAGGAGAGGGGAGAGGGAGAAGGAGGGGAGGGGAGGAGGAGGGGAGAGGGGAGGGAGGGGAATGGAAGGGGAGAGGAGAGGGGGGAGGGGGGGAGAGGGTAATGGAGGGGAGGGGGAGGGAGAGGGTGGAGGGGGAGGGGGGGTGGGGGGGAAGGAGAACGAAGAGGAGGGGAAGGGCAGGAAGACAGGAGAGGGGGAGGGGAGGACGAGGGAAGGGGGGAGCGGGGCAAGGCGAAGGGGAAGGAGGGGGGAGGACAGAAAGCAGCCCTCCCACCCCCCCCAAATAATAATTAATAATAATAATAATAATGCGCTCCAATGAACCCCCCCCCAAAACCCAGGGGGGGCCCCCAACGTCCTTACCTGGATCTGTCGGCGGGGAGGGGGCGGGGGTTGGGGGGAGATGGGTGGGGAGAGAAGGGCGAACTCCACCCGAGGTGAGCAACGCGGCTTCCTCCCGACAGCGACTGAAGCCGGGCTTATATCGCGCACCGGAGGAGGAAATCGCGATCCTCCGCCTTCAGCCTTTAATCCCAGCGCCGTCATCGGGGACCGACCGGCACGGGGGTGGGGGGGGGGGAAAAGGAGGGGGTGGGAGACCCCGAAAGTGGAGATGTGGGGGGTGGGGGTTGGGAGCCAAAAAGTGGCTTCGTGTTGGGTGCAGGTCCGTGGGTGAAGTCGACCCCAAAAGGTTTCTCCTTCTTGGGTGTTATTGGGGTTGGGGGGACACCACAATGGGCCCGATCCCAAAATCGTTGGGTGTTGGGGTTGGGGAGGGGGCCAGAAGACCCCAAAAGTGGAAATCAGGGGGGTTGGGAGCCATAGAAGACACCAGGCTGAAGTCGACCCCAAAAGGTTTCTCCTTGTTGGGTGTTATTGGGGTTGGGGGACACCACAATGGGCCCGACCCCAAAATCGTTGGGTGTTGGGGTTGGGGAGGGGGCCAGAAGACCCCCAAATGTGGAGACGTGGGGGGTTGGGATCCAGAGAGGACACCAAGATGAAGTCGACCCCAAAAGGTTTCTCCTTGTTGGGTGTCATTGGGGTTGGGCGACACGAGGGTGGGTTCGGTCCCAAAATTGTTGGGTGTTGGGTTGGGGAGGGGGCCAGAAGACCCCAAAAGTGGAAATCAG
>CM059483.1:2700144-2743436 GCA_030408155.1 Lophura swinhoii
CTTAGCACTCTCACAGACCCACCCCCTCATTGGCTCAAAACCCCCATTGACCACGCCCCCTCCGTGACCCCGCCCCCTTCTAGACTCCGCCTGCTCAGTGAGCACCTCACCATTTTGACTCCACCCCCCTCCGTGGCTGCGCCTTCTCATTGGCTCCTCTCCTGACCACGCCCCCTCCTTGGCTCCGCCCCCCACAACCCCCCCATTGGCTTAACACTCCCACCCCCTCACTGGCCACGCCCCCTTCTTGACTCCACCCCCTCAGCGGCCACGGCTTCTCCTTGGCTCTGTTTCTCCTGGCCACGCCCCATCCTTGGCCCCGCCCCTTCGTTGGCTCCGCCCCCCTTATTGGCTCCAACCCCCAGAGGCCACGCCCACTCGCTGACTCCGCCCCCTCCCTGCCCCTGCCCCCTCTGCCTTTTTATTGGCTCCTCTCAGACTCCACCCCCCCACCCCAAGCCACCCGATTGGCTCGGCACCGCCCTGGCCCCACCCCCTTCTCGCTGACCACGCCCACCTGGGCAGGGCCTGCAGTTCCCGGCTGCTCTCCGTGGTCATGTGACGCAGCGCCCACAAGATGGCCGCGGGGGGTGGCGGCTCAGCAGGTCCTGCACAGGAAGTGACGTCATGGAGGGGGCAGGAAGTGACGTCATGGAAGGGGACAGGAAGTGACATCATGGAAGGGGACCGGAAGTGATATCATAAGGGCAGCGGGACATGGCGTCGAAGGAAGACAGGAAGTGACATCAGAGTTGACAGGATGAGGTTTCGGAAGGAAACGGGGAACAGGAAGTGACGTCATCGAGGAAGCAGGAAGTGACGTCATTGAGAAAACGCGAGTAGGTAGGTGAGCAGGAAGTGACGTCACAACAAAATCGGAAGAAATTTCCTAATTTGAACGATGAGACGTTAGGAGACGACAGGGAACAGGAAGTGACGTCATCGAGGGAACAGGAAGTGATGTCATAAAATTCATTTCAAGGACAGTGGGAGACAGGAAGTGACCTCACGAGCGAACACAAAGTGACAGCACAGTCGGCAGGAAGTGATGTCATATATCGGACAGGAAGTGATCTGGGAAATTGGGGCATGGTAGCAGGAAGTGACCTCATAGTGGAACAGGAAGTGACATCGGCATTCGGCAGGAAGTGATGTCATAAAGGAACAGGAAGTGATGTAAGAAGGCAACAAAAATGAGCAGAAAAAGGATGGCAAAAAGTGACGTCGCAAACAGGAAGTGAAGTCACAATCAGGACAGGAAGTGATCAAAGGCTGGGGGGAGGTGGCAGGAAGTGACACCTCCTGGGGCAGGAAGTGACGATACAAATGGGACAGGAAGTGACCTCTTGGGAGCAGGAGAGAAGCAACTGTCACCACAAGAGCACAGAAAATGATGTGAGAATTTGGACAGGAAGTGGTGTGAGAAACGGGACAGGAAGTGACCTAGGGGGGTGGGGGAGGTCGGGGCAGCAGGAAGTGACATCACACTGGTACAGGAAGTGACGTAACATGGGGATAGGAAGTCCAGTCAGAAACGGGACACGAAGTGATCTGGGGTGGTGGGGAAGGGTGGCAGGAAGTAACATCACAGTGGGACAGGAAGTAATGTCACAAATAGGACAGGAAGTAACTTAGGAGTGGGAGTCGGGAGGTAGAAAGTGACATCATGCTGGGACAGGAAGTGATATCAGAAATGGGACAGGAAGTGATGTAGGGGGGTGGGGAAGGTCGGGCAGCAGGAAGTGACATCACACCGGTACAGAAGTGACGTAACATGGGGATAGGAAGTCCAGTCAGAAATGGGACAGGAAGTGACCTGGGGCGGTGGGGAAGGGTGGCAGGAAGTAACATCACAGTGCAACAGGAAGTGATGTCACAAATAGGACAGGAAGTAACCTAAGAGGGGGAGTTGGGTGGTAGAAAGTGACTTCACGGTGGTACAGGAACTGATGTGATAAATGGGACAGGAAGTGACCTGGGGCGGTGGGGAAGGGTGGCAGGAAGTAACATCACAGTGCGACAGGAAGTGATATGACAAATGGGACAGGAAGTGATGTCAGAAATGGGTCAGGAAGTGACCTGGGGCTGGGAGGGAGGGGTGACAGGAAGTGACATCGGACTGTGACAGGAAGTGACGTCACAGGGAGGCGCTGCCATACCTGCGCCGCCTGCCGCCATCGCTGATTGGAGGCGTCCATCAACTGCCGGGACCTGAGGGTAATTAGCAACAGCTAATGAGGAGCGGCTAATTAACAGTTTGTTAATGGCAAAGCTACCAGTGCTACCAGTTACCATTAATAGTAACTAACAACAAATAATTACTGTTAATAAACTATTAATAGTTAATATAATTTGAATATTTTTATTTGAAAACATTACTAATCATTAATTATTCACTAATACACTAATTCTATTACAATAATTATGATTATTGTAACAGTTAATTATTTATTACAATAATATTATAAAAGTATTAAAATACAATAATATTATTGTAATAACACAACTACTGTTATTCTAATCATTATAATAATTATTATAAATTTATAAATTAATACATTAAATAATCACAATAATTCTATTATTGTGCACTAATACAATAATAATAATAAAATAATTCACTAATATTCACTACATCACTAATAATTAGCAATTAATAACTAATGAATAACAATCAGAACCAATCAGGTTCTCCTTAATAATTAACTGCTAATGATAACTGGGGGGGGGGGGGGGGGAAGGCAAAAACCTGCTTAATAATTAATGCTGGTTAAATTAAACTCCCACTACACCACTAACAACAAATTAATTAATTAATGGTTATTACCAGCTGCTAAGAACCTGCCAGAAATGAACGACTCATTAGCTTTCTATCTTCATAAGAGAATAATTGTTAATTAGCTATTAATAACAATCACGGCGTTAATGCTAAGCTGTTAATTATATGCTCCCCATTAACGAGAAACTAATCGTCAATCACAAATTAAGCCTCAATGGTGAGCAAAACACTAATTAGAAACGCAGATCATTAAGATTATTATTGAAATCACAAATAATTGGAAACTATTAACAGTAATTACTAATACTGACTGTACTTAAGTAATTTCTTAATAATTAATAAACTAATAAACACATACTATGGAAATTACTACCAAAAAATACATGGCTAATTATTATCTAAACTAATTATTCAGTCGATTTACTCATGGTTCATCAAAATTAAAGAATATATTTGATTAATTAAACCAACGAACTGATCAATAACAACTAAAAATTAACTGAAAACGTTGGCAAATAAAACTATGAGAGCTAACAGATAATTAATGAACAGTTGCTAATAATCTCTACCTTCACGTAACAGACCAACGAAAATTAATTAATTAATCCCTAAAAATTAATTAGTCCCTAAATCTTAATTAGCCTCTAATTTATAAGAAGCCACAGCTCATTAGCCCCAACACAAACAGCATGCAAAACTTAAATATTAATTAATAATAAATAACTACAGTGGAACACAATTAACGAGACGATAATGAGCAACGAGGGACGGGTGATTGACAGGTGGGCGGGGCTTACTCCGGAAGTGGGCGTGGCTCCAGCAGCGCCTTCAGCGCTTCTCCCGCATCCTGCAGAGGGTGCGTGTCGACACCTGGGGAAGATGGGGGGGGGCGGGGTCTCAATATCAGCCAATAGGAAGCCCCGCTGCAAGGGCCGGCAGCCAATAGGAGGCCAGGCTTTGAGGTGGGGGCGGGCCCTCAATGTCTGTTAATAGGAAGCTCTGCTCCTATGGCTGGCAGCCAATAGGAGGCCAGGCTTCGAGGTGGGGGCGGGCCCTCAATGTCTGTTAATGGGGAGCCCTGTTCTCATGGCCGGCAGCCAATACGAAGCCACGCTTCGAGGTGGGGGCGGGGCCTCAACATCTCTCAATGGGAAGCCCTCCTCCCATGGCTGGCAGCCAATAGGAGGCCAGGCTTCGAGGTGGGGGGCGGGGCCTCAATGTCTGTCAATACCTAGCCCAGCCCCCAAGGCTGGCAGCCAATAGGAAGCCAGGCTTCGAGGTGGGGGCGGGGCCTCAACGTCTGTCAATGGGGAGCCCTCCTCCCATGGCCATTACCCAATAGGAAGCCAGACCTCGAGATAGGGGGCGGGGCCTTAACATCAGCTAACAGGAAGCTCTGCTCCATGCCTAATAGCCAATAGGAGACCAGGCTCCAAGATGGGGGGCAAGGTCTCAATGTCAGCCAATAGGAAGCCCTACTCCCATGACTGGCAGCCAATAGGAAACCAGACCTGGAGAAAGGGGGCGGGGCCTCAATATCTGTTAATGGGAAACCCCACCCCATGGTCAGCAACCAATAGGAAACCAGGTTTTGAGTTGGGGGGGCGGGACTGCGACATCAACCAATGAGAAGCCCCGCTCTCGAGGCCAGCAGCCAATGGGAAGCCAGGCCCCGCCCACTCACCAGCACTTCCGGTTCCGTTCCCATGGCGACAAGCGCCTCCAGCTCCGGCTCCACCTCCACCGGCCTGCAGCCAATGAGAAGCTTGCATCAACAAGCCACGCCCACACCCGGAAGCTCCCTCCCCCCTCCTCAGACCGGAAATCCAGACTCACCCCGGAAGTGTGGGCGGGACAGGAAGTACCGCCCTCAGCCGCTTCCCCTCCCTATTGGCTGCTTCCGCCAGCAGTCGCAGGAGCAGCGCCCGGTTAAGCCCGCCCCCCGGCGCCGAAGCCCCGCCCCCAACTGCGCCTCTGCGGGGGAAAGGGGCGGAGTCAAAGCAAGGACCGCCCACAATCACCCCAAACAACCCAAAATGACCCCAAACGACCCTAAAATGACCTCAAAATCCCCCAAAATGACCCAAAATCCCCCCCAAATGACCCCAAATCCGCTAAAATGGCCTCAAATGATCCCAACCCCCCCAAATCACCCCAAAATGACCCCAAATCCCCCTCAAAATGACCCCAAATCCCCCCAAAATGATCCCAAGTGACCCCAAAATGACCCAAATCTCCCCCCAAAATGACCCCCAAATCCCCTAAAATGGCATCAAATGACCACAACCCCCCCAAGCCACCCAAATCCCCCTAAAATGATCCCAAATCCCCCACTAAAATGACTCCAAATCCCCATGAAATGACCCCAAAATGACCCCAAATCCCCAAAATGATCCCAAGTGACCCCAAAATGACCCAAATCCCCCAAAATGCCCTCAAATGATCTCAAGCCACCCCAAACCACCTCAAATCCCCCCAAATGCCCCAAAATGGCCCCAAAATCCCCCCCTCAAAATGACCCCAAATCACCCAAAATGCTCCCAAGTGACCCCATAATGACCCCAAATCCCCACAAAACGACCCCAAATCCCTAAAATGGCCTCAAATGATCCCAACACCCCCAAGCCACCACAAATCCCTCCAAATCCTCCCAAAATGACCCCATAATGACCCCAAATCCCCCCCAAAATGACCCCAAATCCCCTAAAATTGCCTCAAACGATCCCAAGCCACCCCAAACCACCTCAAATCCCCTCAAAATGCCCCAAAATGACCCCAAATCCCCCCCCAAATGACCCCAAATCCCCCAAAATGCCCTCAAATGATCCTAAACCACCTCAGTCAACCACAAATCCCCGCAAAACGACCCCAAAAATGACCCCAAAATACCCCCAAAATACCCCAAAATCCCAAAACGACCCCAAAATGCCCCCCAAAACCAACCCTAAATGCCTCCAAAATAACCCAATTTCCCCAAAATGACCTCATTTTCACCAAAACGACCCCATTTCCCCCAAAACGACCCAATTTCCCCCAAATTTCCCCCAAAATCCCCCCAAAATGACCCCAAAATACCCCCAAAACCACCCTAAATACCCCCAAAATCCCCCCAAAAATGACCCCAAATAACCCCAAAATACCCCCAAACCACCCCTAAACGCCCCAAAAATGACCCAATTTCCCCAAAATAACCTCATTTCCCCAAAATGACCCCATTTCCCCCAAAAACGACCCAATTTCCCCTAAATTTCCCCCAAAATCTCCCAAAAATGACCCCAAAGTACCCCCAAAATGACCCCAAAATGTCCCCCCAAAACCACCCCTAAACACCCCCAAAATGACCCAATTTCCCCCCCCCCAAAATGACCCCATTTCCCCCAAAATGACCCCATTTCCCCAAAACCACCCAATTTCCCCAAAATAACCCCAAAAAACCTCCAAAATCCCCCCAAAATGACCCCAAAATGCCTCCAAAATCCCCCCAAAATGACCCCAAATGCCCCCAAAACCACCCCTAAACGCCCCCAAAATGACCCAATTTCCCCCAAAATAACCTCATTTCCACCAAAACGGCCCCATTTCCCCCAAAATGGACCCAATTTCCCCCAAATTTCCCCAAAATCCCCCCAAAATGACCCCAAAATACCCCCAAAACCACCCCTAAATACCCCCAAAATCCCCCCCAAAATGACCCCCAAAATAACCCCAAAATGCCCCCCAAACCACCCCTAAACACCCCAAAACAACCTAATTTCCCCAAAATAACCCCATTTCCCCCAAAACGACCCATTTCCCCCAAATTTCCCCCAAAATCCCCCAAAAATGACCCCAAAATGACCCCAAAATATCCCAAAATCCCCCCAAAACAACCTCAAAATGCCCCCCAAATCCCCCCAAAATGACCCCAAAATGCCCCCCAAACCACCCCTAAATGCCCCCAAAATGACCCAATTTCCCCCAAAATAACCTCATTTCCCCAAAACGACCCCATTTCCCCCAGAACGACCCCATTTCCCCGAAACGACCCCAAAAAAGCCCCAAATCCTCACCCAGGAGGACGGCGTTGCTCTCAGCTGCCCTCATTGCTTCCTTCAGTTTCCTCCACATCCCCTGCGCAGCTCTGACAGCTTCGGGGGGGGTGAATGGGATCCCTGCACCAAAAAATCGGGGCAAAAAAACCCCAAATTGGGCAAAACCACCCCTAAATTACCCCAAAACCCCCAAACGGGTCCAAAAAGAAGCAAAAAACCAGTTAAAAAAACCCAAAAACAACCCCAAAATAACCTGAAATTGATCGCCACCCAAATGACTCCAAAGTCATCAAAAACGTAACAAAAATCACCAAAATTACCCCAAAACAGCCCAAAATGCCCCTAAATGATCCCAAATGTACCCAAAACTCCCCCCAACTACCCCAAAATTCCTAAAGTCCCGCAAAACAGCCCCAAAATCTCCCCAAACGACCCGAAAACGGTCCAAAATGACCTCCCAAAAAAACAACCCAAAATACCCCAAAATGCCCCCAAAATGACAGCCAAATTCCCTAAAATGGCCCCAAAATGCTCCTAAATGATCCCACATGCCCCCAAATTCCCCCCAAGACCTCAAAATGCCCCCAAAATTCCTTAAAGTTCACAAAACAGCCCCAAATGACCTTGAAATAACCCAACATTCCCTAAAATGACCCCCAAATTCCCCCAAATCCCACAAAATAACCCCAAAATGACCCAAAATCCCACAAAATTCTCCTAAAATGGCACAAAATTCCCCAAAAATGACCCCCAAATTCCCCAAAATCCCACAAAATATCCCCAAATTGACCCCAAAATTACCCAAATCCACAAAATAGCCCCAAAATGATCCCAAATTCCCCTAAAAAGACCCAAAATTCCCCTAAAATGACCCCAAAATTGCCCAAAATCCGGCAAAATAACCCCAAAATGGACCCAAAATTCCCAAAATCCCCCAAAAATAACCCGAAATGACCCCCAAATCCACCAAATCCCACAACCCCAAAAATGACCCAAAATTCCCCCAAAATGACCCCAAAATGACCCAAAATCCCACAAAATAACCCTGAAATGACCCCAAATTCCCCTAAAATGACCCTAAATTCCACAAAATAACAACCAAAATTTCCCTAAAACGACCCAAAATTGTCCAAAATCCCACAAAATAACCCAAAATGACCCAAAATTCCCCTAAAATGACCCAAACTTGCCCCAAATCCCACAAAATAACCCAAAATAACCCAAATTCCAGAAAATGACCCCAAAATTGCCCCAAATCCCCAAAATTTCCCCCAAATCCCCCTCACCTGCAGCTCCCCCAGGTGCTGCTGCCTGAAAGATGGGACAAATTTGGGGGAAATTTAGGAAATTTGGTTAAAAAGAACAAAAATCAGAATAATTTTGGGGACTTGAAGTAATTTGGGGGGAATTTGGGGATTTTGGGCAAATTTGGGGAAAATTTGGGGGATTTTGGCTAAAAGTGGGGAAATCTGGGGGTAAATTTTGGGGGATTTGGGACAATTTTGAACATTGGGGGAAATTTGGGGGATTTGAGTTAAAAATGAGGCAGAAATTGGGGTAAATTGTGGGAATTTGGGGGTAATTTGGGGGTTAATTTGGGGGATTTTGGTTAAAAATAGGAGAAATTTTGAGATAAATTTGAGGCATTCTGAACAATTTCGGGTAAGTTCTGAAGATTTTGGTAAATACTGTAAAAATTGGGGTAAATCTAAGGTAAATTTGGGGCATTTTTGGGGTAAATTTGGGGCATTTTGGTTACAAATGGAAACAAAGTTGGGCAACTTTGGTCAAAAATGGGGAAACTTTGGGGCAAATTTGGGGCATTTTGCTCAAAAATGGGACAATTTAGATTAGTTTGAGAAATTTTAGTTACTAATTAGGCAAAATTTGGGGTAAAATTGGGGGACTTTGAGCAATTTTGGAGCAAATCTGGAGCAATTTGGGGGATTTTGGTGAAAAATGGGGGGAAATTGGGGAATTTGGGGCAATTTTAGAGTAAATTTGGGGGATTTGGTGAAAAATGGGGAGAAATTGGGGGATTTGGGGCAGTTTTAGAGTAAATTTGGGGATTTTGGTGAAAAATGGGGAGAAATTGGGGATTTGGGGCAGTTTTAGGGTAAATTTGGGGGATTTGGGGCAAATTGGGAGATTTGGTCAAAAACAAAGCAAAAATTGAAAAAATTTCAGGGATTTTGGTTAAAAGTGGGATAAAATTGGGGGATTTGGTGCAATTTGGCGTAAATTTGTGGGATTTTGGTTACAAATGGAAACAAAATTGGCCCCCCTCGGTCAAAAATGGGAAACTTTGGGGCAAATTTGTGACATTTCGGTCAAAAATGGGACAAATTAGATAAATTTGAAAGACCTTGGTTATAATTCAGTAAAAACTAGGGTAAATTTGGGCAATTTTGAGCAATTTTAAAGCAAATTCAGAGTAATTTGGGGGATTTTGGTGAAAAATGGGGGGAAATTGAGGGATTTGGGGCAATTTTAGGGTAAATTTGGGGGATTTTGGTGAAGAATGGGGGGAAATTGGGGCAATTTTAGGGTAAATTTGGGGGATTTGGGGCAAACTGGGGAGATTTGATTAAAAATGAGGCAAAAATTGAGAAAAATTTCAGAGATTTTAGTTAAAAATGGGATAAAATTGGGGGATTGGAAGCAATTTGTGGTAAAGTTGTAGGATTTGCATCAAAAATTGGGCTGAAATTGGGTAAATTTGGGGGATTTTGATGGATTTGAAAAAAATTTTGGGGGGTAAATTTGGGGGATTTGGGGGAAGTTTGGGGTAAATTTGAGATACCTCAATAAATGCAGCAGGAAATAAAGAATCTGGGGGTAAATTTGAGAAATTTTGATTAAAAACTATGAATAAATTGATGTAAATTTAGGACACTTTGAGGAACTAAAAAAATGGGCAATTTTTGGGGTAAATTTGGGGGATTTTGATCAGTTTCAGGGTCCATTTTCGGATACCATCGCAAATTCCCCCGAATCTTCTCCACGTTCCTGCAAAAAAAACAAACAAAAACCCCCAAATTTCGCTTTTTTCACCTCGTTTTCTGTGTCTTCCACCACTTCCGGCCTTCCACCATTTTGGGTCCGCCCCCATTTCGGGTCCCCCACGTTCCACGGTGCAACGTGTAATTGCGTCCCCCCCTCAAACTACACCCCCATCACTTTGGTTCCACCCCAACTTTTGGTTCCCCTCCTCACTTTGGTGCCCCCTCCCCATATTTTGGCCTCCCCCCATTTTGGTGCCCCCCCCTCCCCCAAATTTTGTGCCCCCCCCTCAAATTTCAGTGCCCCCCCCCCCCCCACATTTTGGTGCCCTCTCCCCATATTTTGTGCCCCCCCTCAAATTTCAGACCCCCCCCATTTTGTTGCCCCCCTCCCCAAATTTCAGTGCCCCCCCCCCATGTTTTGGTCTCCCCTCAAATTTCAGTGCCCCCCCCCATATTTTGGCCTCCCCCCAAATTTCAGGACCCCCCCCACGTATTTTGGTTTCTCCCCAATTTCAGACCCCCTCCCCATTTTGGTCCCCCCCCCAAATTTCAGCTCCCCCTCCCATTTTGGTCTCCCCCCCAATTTCAGGACCCCCCCCCATATTTCAGGACCCCCCATATTTTGGTCTCCCCCCAAATTTCAAGACCCCCCCCCCATATTTTGGTCTCTCCCCAAATTTCAGGACCCCCCCCCCCCCATTTTGGTTTCCCCCCAAATTTCAGGACCCCCCCCATATTTTGGTCTCCCCCCAAATTTCAGCCCCCCCCCATTTTATCCCTTCCCCTCCCTCCATATTTTTTCCCTACCCCCAAATTTCACCCCCCCCATATTTTCATGCCCTCCCCCTCCAAATTTCCGACCCCCCCCCCCATTTTGGTGCCCCCCCCTCCGCCCCCCCCCCCGCAAATTTCCTTGCCCCGACCTCCATATTTTGCCCTGCCCCCCAAATTTCACCCCCCCTCATATTTTCATGCCCTCCCCCTCCAAATTTCCGACCCCCCCCCCTCCACTTTGGTGCCCCCCCCTTCTCCCCCCCCCCCCAAAAAATTTCCTTGCCCCCCCCTCACCGCGCACTCCTGACGTGCAGCACGACGAAGCCCCAGATCTCTGCGCACTGCCCCGAACACAGCCTGCAAAATTTCGGGGGGGGGGGGGCGCGGGGGGGGGGGTCACAATTTTGACCCTTTTTCACCCCAAAATTTGAACATCCCCCCCCCAACATTTGGACCCCCCCCCATTCACACCAGGGAGGCCCAAATTCTTCTTTTTTTAACCCCAAAATTCAGCCCCCCCCCCAAACAAACTGCGGACCCCCCCCCCCAAAAATCCTCACAGACCCGAATTCCTCTTTTTTTGACCCAAAATTCAGCCCCCCCCCCCTCCCCCCCCCCATTCACACCAGGGGGACCCAAATTCCTCTTTTTTTAACCCCAAAATTCAGCCCCCCCCCCCAACAAACTGCTGACCCCCCCTCCCCAAAAATCCTCACAGACCCAAATTCCCCTTTTTTTGACCCGAAATTCAGCACGGGGGGGGGGAGGTCTCAATTGGGGTCTGTTTTATGGGGGGGGTCCCAATTGAAACCCATTTGGGGGGGTCCCTAATTGGGGTCTATTTAGGGGGGGTCTCCATGGACGCCTATGGGGGGGGGGGGCCCAATGAATCCCTATTTCTGGGGGGGGGTCCCCAATTGAGGCATATGAGGGGGGTCCCAATTAGGGTCTATGGGGGGGTCTCAATTAGGGTCTATGGGAAGCGGGGGTCCCAAATGAGGGCTATGGGGGGGGTCCCTAATTGGGGTCTATTTATGGGGGGGGTCCCAAACCAGAGCCAATGGGGGGGGGGGTCACAATTGGGGTCTATTTAATGCGGGGGGGGGCGTGTCTCAATTGAGGTCTATGGGGGGGGGAGGGTCTCAATTGGGGTCCATTTTATGGGGGGGTCCCAATTGAGGTCTATGGGGGGGTCCCAATTAGAGTCTATTTATGAAAAAGTCTCAATTGAGGTATATGGGGGGGGGCCCCTAATTAAGGCCTATGAGGGGGATCCCTAATTGGGGTCTATTTATGGGGGGGGTCCCAAACCGGAGCCAATGGGGGGGGGGTCACAATTGGGGTCTATTTAATGTGTGGGGGGGGGGGGGGGGGGGGGGGAGGATAACAATTGGGGTCTGTTTTATGGGGGGGGTCCCAATGAGGACCTAAGAGGGGGGGTCCCAATTGAAACCCATTTGGGGGGGTCCCTAATTGGGGTCTATTTATGGGGGGGGGGGTCCCAATGGAAGCCTATGGGGGGGGCCCAATTAGGCTCTATGGGGGGGGGGGGGGGCTCAATTGGGGTCTATGGGAGGGGGGGGTCCCAATTGGAGCCTATTTATGGGGGGGGTCCCAATGGAAGCCTATGGGGGGGGCCCAATGAATCCCTATTTATGGGGGGGTCCCCAATTGAGGGCTATGAGGGGGGGTCCCAATTAGGCTCTTTGGGGGGGGGGGGGTGGTCCCAATTGGGGTCTGTTTTATGGGGGGGTCCCAATGGAAGCCTATGGGGGGGGGAGGGGGGGCCAATTGAGCTCTATGGAGAGGGGGTCCCTAATTAAGGGCTATGAGGGGGGGGGCCCAATTAACCCCTATTTATGGGGGGGGGGGTCTCAAATTGGGAGGGGGTCCCAATTAACCCCTATTTCTGGGGGAGGGTCCCAAACTGGGGGGGGGGGGGGTCCCAATTAACCCCTATTTATGGGGGGGGTCTCAAATTGGGGGGGGTCCCAATTAATACCTATTTCTGGGGGGTGGGGGTCCCAATGAATCCCTATTTATGGGGGGGGGGGGTCTCAAATTGTGTGGGGGGGTCCCAATTAACCCCTATTTATGGGGGGGGTCCTGATTAGGTTCTACTTATGGGGGGGGTCCCAAATTGGGGGGGGGGGCAATTAATCCCTATTTATGGGGGGAGGTCTCAAATTGGGCGGGGGGGGGGGGGGGGCAATTATGGGGGGGTCCTGATTAGGTTCTACTTATGGGGGGGGGGTCACAAATTGTGTGGGGGGGGTCCCAATTAATCCCTATTTCGGGGGGGGGGGGTCCCAAATTGGGGGGGGGGTCCCAATGAATCCCTATTTATGGGGGGGTCTCAAATTGGGGGGGTCCCAATTAATCCCTATTTACTAGGGGGGTCCCAATTAATCCCTATTTACGGGGGGGTCCCAAAGTGGGGGGGGGGGGGGTCCCAATTAATCCCTATTTATGGAGAGAGTCCCAAATTGGGGGGGGGTCCCAATTAACCCCTATTTACGGGGGGTTCTCAAATTGGGGGGGGTCCCAACTAAGCCCTGTTTATGGGGCGGGGGGGTCCTGATTACATTTTATTTATGGGGGGGGTCCCAATTAATCCCTACTTACGAGGGGGGTCCTCATTAGGGCCTACTTATGGGGGGGGGGTCCCAAATTGGGGGGGGGGGGTCCCAATTAACCCCTATTTATGGGGGGGGTCCTCAGTTGAGGCCTACGTGGGGGGGGTCCCCCATTAAACCTTATGGGAAAATTTCTGTGTGGTTCCTGTGAGGAAAACCGCGGCCCCCCCCCACCCCAAAATTTAAAGACCCCCCCCCCACAAAAAAAAAAAACGGTTTACCGCCTCAGCGTTGCGGCTGCGGGTTCTTCCGGGATCCCCATTTCGTCCCGGGCCCAACGGCGCAGCTCCGCCTCCATCGCGGAACCGTGAGGGGAAAAAAAACGGGGCGGGGCAAGATGGCGGCGGGCGGGAAAATGGAAAAGGAGGAGGGGACAGGAAATGGCGGCGCGGCGCGGGGGGTGATGGGAAGTGGAGGCTGCAAAGGGGCGGCGCTTAGGGGGGAAGTGAGTGGGAAACAGGAAGAGGGTGGGGGGGAGGGATTGGGGGCGGGGCTTGGGAGGGAAGAGGGGGGGCTGAGGGGCTGGGGGCGGAGCCTGGGCCGGAAGTAATGTGTCCGAACGGTTGGGGTGCGGGGCCTCGGCCGGAAGTGAGATGAAAATGGAAATGGGGCGGAGCCTGGGCCGGAAGTGGGCTCTAAGTAGGATTGGGGGCGGAGTCTGGGCCGGAAGTGGGCTCTAAGTAGAATTGGGGGCGGAACCTGCGCCGGAAGTGAGCTCTCTAAAGGGCAGGGGGCGGAGCCTGGGACGGAAGTGAGCCGTAGGTAGGTTTGGGGGCGAAGCCTGAGCCGGAAGTGAGCGGTAAGGACGGTTGGGGGCGGAGCCTGGCCCGGAAGTTGGCTGTAAGTAGGGTTGAGGGCAGAGCCTGAGCCGGAAGTGACCTGCAAGTAAGGTTGGGGCGGAGCCTGGACCGGAAGAGGTATTACGAAAGGGTTGGGGGAGGAGCCCCGACCGGAAGTGTGCTGCCAAGAGGGCTGGGGGTGGAGCCTGAACCGGAAGTGAGCTACTAGAGGGTAGGGGGCGGAGCCTGGCCCGGATGTCTGCTGTCTAAAGGGAAGGGGGGCGGAGCCTGGCCCGGAAGTGCTTTTTATAAAGGGCTGCGGGTGGAGCCCGGGCCGGAAGTGAGCTCTCTACAGTGCAGGGGGTGGAGCTTGGGCCGGAAGTTACGGGTCCATACGGTTGGGGGCGTGGCTTATAGCGGAAGTGGCATTGGGGCGCTGTGGGGGGCGGGGCTTTAACCGGAAATGGTTTTTGTCTGTACGAAAACGGTGTGACCTTAACCGGAAGTGCGCCTGGACGGAGTGCGGGGCGGGGGGGGGGGTTCGTGACTTGAACCGGAAGTTGCAACGAACCACAGAACAGGGGGCGTGGCTGAAACCGGAAGTGGAATCGAACGGGGCTCCGTGGGGGAGAGACCGAAACCGGAAGCGTGGTTGGCTGTTGGGCTGAGGGGGGCGTGGTTTACGCCGGATGCGCGATTAAGAGGCGGTGTGTGGGCGTGGCTTTCGACCGGAAGTAGCGTTGTGCAGCAGTTTGGAGGCGTGGCTCGCACCGGAAGTGCGATCGTGCGGCTGCTTTGTGGGCGTGGCTTAAACCGGAAGCGCGCCGTGCCGGCCGGCCGCGCAAGGGCCGCTGGGAATCGTAGTCTTAAAGGGGTCGTCCGCCATCTTGGCGTCGTTTTTTGGGTTGAAAAACGGCGAAAGGAGGCAAAAAAAGGGGCGGGATTTTTTTACTGCGGGTCCCAAAGGATCCGGGGGGGCGGAAGCGGCGCCGCGGCGTCCAAAAACCTGCGCGAAAACGGAAACGGCCATGGGGGGGCGGCCCCACAACTTATGGGGCTGACCCACACTTATGGGGCAGCCCCACACTTAGGGGGCAGAGCCACACTTATGGGGTCAGACCGCACTTATGGGGCAGCCCCACACTTAGGGGGCAGAGCCACGCTTATGGGGCAGCCCCACACTTAGGGATCAGGGTAGCACTTAGGGGGCAGCCCCACACTTATGGGGCAGAGCCACACTTATGGGTCCCACCCCACACTTATGGGGCAGAGCCACACTTATGGGGCAGAGCCACTTATGGGGCAGCCCCACACTTATGGGGCAGAGCCACTTATGGGGCAGCCGCACACTTATGGGTCTGACTTACGCTTATGGGGCAGCCCCACACTTATGGGGCAGAGCAGCACTTAGGGGGTAGGCTTCACTTGTGGGGCAGAGGCACTTATGGGGCAGCCTCACACTTATGGGGCAGAGCCACACTTATGGGTCAGACCGCACTTATGGGGCAGCCCCACACTTAGGGGGCAGAGCCACGCTTATGGGGCAGCCCCACACTTAGGGGTCAGGGTAGCACTTAGGGGGCAGCCCCACACTTATGGGGCAGAGCCACACTTATGGGTCCCACCCCACACTTATGGGGCAGAGCTACTTATGGGGCAGCCGCCCACTTATGGGTCTGACTTACACTTATGGGGCAGCCCCACACTTAGGGGGCAGAGCCACACTTATGGGTCCCACCCCACACTTATGGGGCAAAGCCACACTTATGGGGTCAGACCTCACTTGTGGGGCAGCCCCACACTTAGGGGGCAGAGCCACACTTATGGGGCAGCCCCACACTTAGGGGTCAGGGTAGCACTTAGGAGGCAGCCCCACACTTAGGGGGCAGAGCCACTTATTGGGTCAGGGTAGCACTTAGGGGGCAGCCCCACACTTAGGGGGCAGCCCCACACTTATGGGGCAGGGCAGCACTTAGGGCACAGGCTTCACTTGTGGGGCAGAGGCACTTATGGGGCAGCCCCACACTTATGGGTCAGATCCCCCACTTATGGGGCAGAGCCCACTTATGGGGCATCCCCACACTTATGGGTCAGACCCACACTTAGGGGGCAGAGCAACACTTAGGGGTCTGACCTCACTTGTGGGGCAGAGCCACTTATGGGGCAGCCCCACACTTAGGGGGCACAGCTACTTATGGGGCAGCCCCACACTTAGGAGGCAGAGTCACGTTTATGGGGTCAGACCTCACTTGTGGGGCAGCCCCACACTTATGGGGCACAGCTACTTATGGGGCAGCCGTCCACTTATGGGTCTGACTTACACTTATGGGGCAGCCCCACACTTAGGGGGCAGAGTCACATTTATGGGGCAGCCCCACACTTAGGGGGCAGACTTCACTTATGGGTCCCACCCCACACTTATGGGGCAGCCCCACACTTAGGGGGCAGAGCCACACTTATGGGGCAGCCCCACACTTAGGGGTCAGGGTAGCACTTAGGGGGCAGCCCCACACTTATGGGGCAGAGCCACACTTATGGGTCCCACCCCACACTTATGGGGCAGAGCCACACTTATGGGGCAGAGCTACTTATGGGGCAGCCGCCCACTTATGGGTCTGACTTACGCTTATGGGGCAAACCCACACTTATGGGGCAGGGCCACATTTTTGGGTCCCAACCCACACTTATGGGGCAGAGCTACTTATGGGGCAGCCCCACACTTAGGGGTCAGAGCTCCTTATACGGCAGCCCCACACTTATGGGTCCCACCCCACACTTATGGGTCCCATCTCACACTTATGGGACAGCCCCACACTTAGGGGGCAGAGCTACTTATGGGGCAGACCCACACTTAGGGGTCCCACCCCCCACTTCTGGGTCCCACCCCCCACTTATGGGGCAGCCCCACACTTACGGGTCTGACCTACACTTCTGGGTCCCACCCCCCACTTCTGGGTCCCACCCCACATCTATGGGTCCCGCCCCACATCTATGGGTCCCGCCCCCCACTTATGGGGCAGCCCCACATCTATGGGTCCCACCCCACACTTAGGGGTCCCACCCCACATCTATGGGTCCCACCCCCCACTTCTGGGTCCCACCCCCCACTTATGGGGCAGCCCCACATCTATGGGTCCCACCCCACACTTATGGGTCCCACCCTCCCCTTATGGGTCCCGCCCCACACTTATGGGTCCCACCCCCTACTCATGGGTCCCACCCCACACTTGTGGGTCCCGCCCCACACTTATGGGTCCCACCCCCCACTTATGGGGCAGCCCCACACCTATGGGTCCCACCCCACATCTATGGGTCCCGCCCCCCACTTATGGGGCAGCCCCACACCTATGGGTCCCACCCCCTACTTATGGGTCCCGCCCCCCACTTATGGGGCAGCCCCACACCTCAGCACCGCCCGCAGCTTCCGCCGTCGCTCCCGCAGTTCCTGCAGCACCGAATCCTGAGGTGCCTCCGCCTCATCCGAATCTGTGGGGCAGAGAAAAGGGGGGGGGTCAGTAAACAGGGGGCTGCCCCATAAGTGTGGGGCTGCCCCATAAGTGGGGGGCTGACTCTATAAGTGTGGCTCTGCCCCATAAGTGTGGGGCTGACTCATAAGAGTGAGGCTGACCCTATAAGTGTGGATCTGCCCCATAAGTGTGGCTCTGCCCCATAAGTGTGGGTCTGACCCCTAAATGTGGCTCTGCCCCATAAGTGCAGTCTGACCCCTAAGTGTGGGGCTGACCCCATAAGCATGGCTCTGCCCCATAAGTGTGACTCTGACCCATAAGTGTGGGGCTGCCCCATAAGTGTGGGATGGAACCCCATAAGTGTGGCTCTACCCCATAAGTGTGGCTCTGCCCCATAAGTGTGGGGCTGCCCCATAAGTGTGACTCTGCCCCATAAGTGTGACTGCCCCATAAGTGTGGGGCTGCCCCATAAGTGTGGCTCTGCCCCATAAGAGTGGGGCTGCCCCACAAGTGCAGTCTGACCCATAAGTATGGAGCTGCCCCATAAGTGTGACTCTGCCCCATAAGTGTGGGGCTGCCCCATAAGTGTGACTCTGCCCCCTAAGTGTGGGGCTGCCCCACAAGCGCTCGCTATTCTCACCCATTGCTTCCTGCAGCAGTTCGACGGCGGCCGTTTTCTGCCCCACAGCGCTGCCCCATAGCGAGGGAGGGAGGTCCTGCCCCACACAGAAACCCCACGGCTCACACAGCCCTGCCCCATAGATCCGCCCCACAGATCCTACAGCCCTGCCCCATAGATCCCTCTGCCCCACATCTCCACCCCACAGCCCTGCCCCATAGATCTTGCAACCCTGCCCCATAGATCCACCCCATAGATCCCACAGCCCTGCCCCATAGATCCACCCCATAGATCCTACAGCTCTGCCCCATAGATTCACCCCATAGATTCCACAGCCCCGCCCCATAGATCCCACAGCCCTGCCCCATAGAAAAACCCCATAGATCCCAGAGCTCTGCCCCATAGATCCACCCCATAGATCCCACAGCCCTGCCCCATAGATCCTACAGCCCTGCCCCATAGATCCCACAGCCCCGCCCCATAGATCCACCCCACAGATCCTACAGCTCTGCCCCATAGATCCACCCCATAGATCCCACAGCTCTGCCCCATAGATCCTATAGCTCTGCCCCATAGATCCCCCAGCCCTGCCCCATAGATCCACCCCATAATCCTACAGCCCTGCCCCATAGATCCTATAGCTCTGCCCCATAGATTCACCCCATAGATCCTACAGCCCTGCCCCATAGATCCCACAGCCCCGCCCCATAGATCCACCCCATAGATCCCACAACCCCGCCCCATAAATTCACCCCATAGATCCTACAGCCCTGCCCCATAGATCCACCCCATAGATCCTACAGCTCTGCCCCATAGATCTTACAGCCCTGCCCCATAGATCCTACAGTTTTGCCCCATAGATCCCACAGCCCTGCCCCATAGATTCACCCCATAGATCCTACAGCCCTGCCCCATAGATCCTACAGCCCTGCCCCATAGATCCGCCCCACAGATCCTACAGCCCTGCCCCATAGATCCCTCTGCCCCACATCTCCACCCCACAGCCCTGCCCCATAGATCTTGCAACCCTGCCCCATAGATCCACCCCATAGATCCCACAGCCCTGCCCCATAGATCCACCCCATAGATCCCACAGCCCCGCCCCATAGATCCACCCCATAGATCCTACAGCTCTGCCCCATAGATTCACCCCATAGATTCCACAGCCCCGCCCCATAGATCCCACAGCCCTGCCCCATAGAAAAACCCCATAGATCCCAGAGCTCTGCCCCATAGATCCACCCCATAGATCCCACAGCCCTGCCCCATAGATCCTACAGCCCTGCCCCATAGATCCCACAGCCCCGCCCCATAGATCCACCCCACAGATCCTACAGCTCTGCCCCATAGATCCACCCCATAGATCCCACAGCTCTGCCCCATAGATCCTATAGCTCTGCCCCATAGATCCCCCAGCCCTGCCCCATAGATCCACCCCATAATCCTACAGCCCTGCCCCATAGATCCTATAGCTCTGCCCCATAGATTCACCCCATAGATCCTACAGCCCTGCCCCATAGATCCCACAGCCCCGCCCCATAGATCCACCCCATAGATCCCACAACCCCGCCCCATAAATTCACCCCATAGATCCTACAGCCCTGCCCCATAGATCCACCCCATAGATCCTACAGCTCTGCCCCATAGATCTTACAGCCCTGCCCCATAGATCCTACAGTTTTGCCCCATAGATCCCACAGCCCTGCCCCATAGATTCACCCCATAGATCCTACAGCCCTGCCCCATAGATCCTACAGCCCTGCCCCATAGATCCGCCCCACAGATCCTACAGCCCTGCCCCATAGATCCCTCTGCCCCACATCTCCACCCCACAGCCCTGCCCCATAGATCTTGCAACCCTGCCCCATAGATCCACCCCATAGATCCCACAGCCCTGCCCCATAGATCCACCCCATAGATCCTACAGCTCTGCCCCATAGATTCACCCCATAGATCCCACAGCCCTGCCCCATAGAAAAACCCCATAGATCCCAGAGCTCTGCCCCATAGATCCCAGAGCTCTGCCCCATAGATTCACCCCATAGATCCCACAACCCTGCCCCATCGATCCACCCCACAGCTCCTACAGCCCTGCCCCATAGATCCCTGTGCCCCACATCTCCACCCCACAGTTCTGCCCCATAGAAAAACCCCATCGATCCACCCCACAGCTCCTACAGCCCTGCCCCATAGATCCACCCCATAGATCTTGCAGCTCTGCCCCATAGATCCACCCCATAGATCCTACAGCCCTGCCCCATAGATTCACCCCATAGATCCCACAGCCCTGCCCCATAGATCCTACAGCCCTGCCCCATAGATCCCACAGCCCTGCCCCATAGATCCCACAGCCCTGCCCCATAGATCCACCCCATAGATCCCACAGCCCCGCCCCATAGATCTGCCCCATAGATCCTACAACCATGCCCCATAGATCCCACAGCTCTACTCCATAGATCCACCCCATAGACTCTACAGTCCTGCCCCATAGATCCCACAGCCCTGCCCCATAGATCCCTCTGCCCCACATCTCCACCCCACAGCTCTGCCCCACATCCCTTGTAGCTCCGCCCCCTCCCTTTTGGCCCCGCCCCCAAACATGCACCCATCCTATTAGCTCCACCCCTTTCTGTAGCCCCGCCCACAACCCGTTTGCCCCGCCCCCTCCTTCAGCCCCACCCCCTTCCCCTAAGCCCCGCCCCTTTCCCACAGCCCCGCCCACAGCAGGCCACGCCCCCTTTCTTTAGCCCCACCCCCTCCCTTTAGCCCCGCCCCCTCCTTTCAGCCCCGCCCTCTTAACCCCTCCCACCCCTTTAGCCCCGCCCCCTTAGGCCCCGCCCCCTTTCATTAGCAGCCCCCCTCACCGCCCCATCCGATTGGTCCCTGTCCTGCCGTGGCTCCGCCCCTCTCCACGCATCCAACGATTGGCTCCGCCTCCGTGCCGACGTCGCGGGGGGCGGGGCTTCCGCTAAGCCCCGCCTCCTGCCGGCCCTCCATTGCTGCAGCGGGTCCGCATCCAGGCTCCGCCCACCGCCGTGTTGGCCACGCCCACAAGTGGGCGGGGCCACTGGGGAAAGTGGGCGGGGTCTCCGCAAAGCTCCGCCCCCTAATGCCCATATAAGGAGCGGGGGCGCGGTCAAAAGAAGCCCCACCCCCCTTTCTGGCTTCACCTCCATCCATTTCCATATATGGGAAGGGGGCGTGGTTAGCGCAAGCCCCGCCCCCTCTATTCCATTATAAAGCAGGTGTGGCTAAAATAAGCCCCGCCCCCTCCCATATATGGTAAGGGGGGGGCTTGGTTATAATGAAGCCCTTTGCGCTTCCTTATATGGCAGTGGGGGCGTGGCTTAAACCAAGCCCCGCCCCCTTGGGGTTATTCCATATATGGTAACGGAGGCGTGGTTATACTAAACTGGTGTTTCCATATAAGGGAACAGGGGGGGCGTGGCCAAGTGAAGCCCCGCCCCCCTCTGCCAGCACACTTATATGAATGGGCGGGGCTTAAATTAAGCCCCGCCTCCTGTTGGGCTGCTTCATAGAGAACCACCCCCCCAATCGGTGTTTCCATATATGGCAATTGGGGGGCGTGGCTAAGCCAAGCCCCGCCCCTCAGCCAATCCCACTCATGGGGAAATGGGCGTGGCTTAAGTTAAGCCCCTCCCCTTCAATTTAACTCCATATGTGGCAATGGGGCGTGGCCATAGAGAACCCACTCACCCTTGGAGCTTCCATATATGGAAATGGGGGCGTGGCCACGGGTTGCCCCGCCTCTCTGCCAATCCTGTTTGTGGAAATTGGGCGTGACTTAAGTTAAGCCCCGCCCCTTCCATTGAACGTCATATATGGTAGTGGGGGGTGGGGTCGTATTGAACCACTTCCTTGCTGCTTCCATATATGGCGATCAGGGGGCGTGGCAAAGCCAAGCCCCGCCCCTCAGCCAACCCTGTTTCGTGGAAATTGGGCATGGCTTAAGTTAAGCCCCGCCCCTTTGATTTAAATCCATATATGGCAATGGGGGCGTCATAGGGAAACCCCCCGTGCTCCCATATATGGCAATTGGGGGCGTGGCCACGGGTAGCCCCGCCCCTCAGCCAATCCTGTTTGTGGAAAATGGGCTTGGCTTAAGTTAAGCCCCTCCCCTTTCACTTAACTCCATATATGGTAAGGGGCGTGGCCATGTCAAACGCCCTCACCCTCGGCGCTTCCATATATGGAAATGGAGGGCGTGGCCAAGCTAAGCCCCGCCCCCCCTCGCCTTCCCATTGGGGGCAATGCAGGGGGCGTGGCCTTACCTGGGTGGAGCCGGGGGGGCCGAGGGCGCTGATTCAGCACGGCTTCACTGGGGGGGGAAGGGGGGCAGATATGGGGCGGTTATGGGGCAGTTTGGGGCCCATAGGGTGGCTATGGGGTCCTATAGGGAGGTTATGGGGCCCATAGGGCAGCTATGGGGCAGCTATGGGGCAGTTTGGGTTCTCATAAGGCAGTTATGGGGCAGCTATGGGGCACTTTGCGGTCCCATAGGGCAGTTATGGGGCAGTTTGGGGTCCCATAGGGCAGCTATGGGGTCCCATACGGAGGTTATGGGGCAGCTTTGGGTCCCATACGGAGGTTATGGGGCACTTTGGGGTCCCATAGGGAGCTTATGGGGTCATCAGGGGTCCCATAGGGCAGCTACGGGGTCGTTAGGGGTCCCATAGGGCAGCTATGGGGTCCCATAGGGAGGTTATGGGGCAGCTATGGGGCAGTTTGGGTCCTATAGGGAGGTTATGGGGTGGTTATGGGGCTGTTTGGGGTCCCATAGGGAGGTTATGGGGCAGCTTGGGGTCCCATAGGGAGGTTATGGGGCCCCATAGGGAGGTTATGGGGCAGCTTGGGGTCCCATAGGGCAGTTTTGGGGTGGTTATGGGGCAGATTGGGGCCCATAGGGAGGTTATGGGGCAGCTATGGGGCAGTTTGGGGTCCCATAGGGTGGTTATGGGGCGCTTATGGGGCAGATTGGGGTCCCATAGGGAGGTTATGGGGCAGCTATGGGGCAGATTGGGGTCCCATAGGGAGGTTATGGGGCGCTTATGGGGCAGTTTGGGGTCCCATAGGGTGGTTATGGGGTCCTATGGCGTCCCATAGGGCAGCTATGGGTTCCTATAGGGAGGTTATGGGGTGGTTATGGGGCAGTTTGGGGCCCATAGGGAGGTTATGGGGTCCCATAGGGAGGTTATGGGGCCCATAGGGCAGCTATGGGGCAGTTTGGGTTCTCATAAGGCAGTTATGGGGCAGCTATGGGGCACTTTGGGGTCCCATAGGGTGGTTATGGGGTCGTTAGGGGTCCCATAAGGTGGTTATGGGGTCCCATAGGGCAGCTATGGGGCAGTTTGGGGGCCCATAGGGTGGTAATGGGGTCGTTAGGGGTCCCATAGGGTGGCTATGGGGTCCTATACGGAGGTTATGGGGCCCATAGGGCAGCTATGGGGCAGCTATGGGGCAGTTTGGGTTCTCATAAGGCAGTTATGGGGCAGCTATGGGGCACTTTGCGGTCCCATAGGGCGGTTATGGGGCAGCTTGGGGTCCCATACGGAGGTTATGGGGCACTTTGGGGTCCCATAGGGAGCTTATGGGGTCATCACGGGTCCCATAGGGCAGCTATGGGGTCCCATAGGGAGGTTATGGGGCAGCTATGGGGCAGTTTGGGTCCTATAGGGAGGTTATGGGGTGGTTATGGGGCTGTTTGGGGTCCCATAGGGAGGTTATGGGGCAGCTTGGGGTCCCATATAGAGGTTATGGGGCCCCATAGGGAGGTTATGGGGCAGCTTGGGGTCCCATAGGGCAGTTTTGGGGTGGTTATGGGGCAGATTGGGGCCCATAGGGAGGTTATGGGGCAGCTATGGGGCAGTTTGGGGTCCCATAGGGTGGTTATGGGGCGCTTATGGGGCAGATTGGGGTCCCATAGGGAGGTTATGGGGCAGCTATGGGGCAGATTGGGGTCCCATAGGGAGGTTATGGGGCGCTTATGGGGCAGTTTGGGGTCCCATAGGGTGGTTATGGGGTCCTATGGCGTCCCATAGGGCAGCTATGGGTTCCTATAGGGAGGTTATGGGGTGGTTATGGGGCAGTTTGGGGTCCCATAGGGAGGTTATGGGGTCCCATTGGGCAGCTATGGGGCAGCTATGGGGCTGTTTGGGGTCCCATAGGGCAGCTACGGGGTCCCATAGGGAGGTTATGGGGTCCCAGAGGGAGGTTATGGGGCAGCTATGGGGCTGTTTCGGGTCCCATAGGGTGGTTATGGGGTCGTTTGGGGTCCCATAGGGCAGCTATGGGGTCCCATAGGGAGGTTATGGGGCAGCTTGGGGTCCCATACGGAGGTTATGGGGCACTTTGGGGTCCCATAGGGCGCTTATGGGGTCATCAGGGGTCCCATAGGGAGGTTAAGGGGCTGTTTGGGTCCCTTAGGGAGGTTATGGGGTCCCATAGGGCGGCTATGGGGCAGCTATGGGGCAGTTTGGGGTCCCATAGGGAGGTTATGGGGTCGTTAGGGGTCCCATAGGGCAGCTATGGGGCAGCTTGGGGTCCCTTAGGGAGGTTATGGGGTCTCATAGGGCAGCTATGGGGCAGCTTGGGTCCAATAGGGCGGTTATGGGGCAGCTATGGGGCAGTTTGGGTTCTCATAGGGGTTATGGGGCAGTTTGGGGTCCCATAGGAAGGTTATGGAGTTCAATAGGGAGGTTATGGGGCAGTTTGGGGTCCATAGGGCAGCTATGGGGTTTCTATGGGGGATGTATGGGGTTTCTATGGGGCTCTATGGGGCGGCTGTGGGGGATGTATGGGGATCTATGGGGGATCTATGGTGCAGCTGCGGGATTTCTATGGGATATCTATGGGGTCTCTATGGGGTGGTTATGGGGGGATCTATGGGGCAGCTATGGGTCTCTATGGGTCTCTCTATGGGGTCTCTCTATGGGGTCCCTATGGGGTCTCTCCATGGGGTCTCTCTATGGGGTCCCTATGGGCCTCTATAGGGTCTCTATGGGGTCTCTCTATGGGGTCTCTCTATGGGGTCTCTATGGGTCTCTATGGGGTCTCTCTATGGGATCCCTATGGGTCTCTATGGGGTCTCTCTATGGGGTCTCTATGGGTGCCTATGGGTGTCTCTATAGGGTCTCTCTATGGGTCTCTCTACGGGGTCCCTATGGGGTCTCTATGGGGTCTCCCTCTGGGGTCTCTATGGGGTCTCCCTATGGGGTCTCCATGGGGTCTCTCTATGGGGTCTCTATGGGGCCTCTATAGGGTCCCTATGGGGTCGCTCTATGAGATCTCTCTATGGGATCATTATGGGGTTTCTCTATGGGGTCTCTATGGCATCTCTCTATGGGGTTTCTCTATGGGGTTTCTCTATGAGGTGTCTCTGTGGGGCTCTATGGGATCTCTATGGGTCCCTATGGGTCCCTATGGGTCTCTATGGGTCTCTGGAGACTCTATGGGGTCTCTCTATGGGGTCCCTATGGGGCTCTATAAGGTTCTGTGGGGCTCTATGAGTCTCTATGGAGACTATGAGATCTCTCTATGGGGCCTCTCTATGGGTCCCTATGGGTCTCTATGGGGTCTCCCTATGGGGTTTCTCTATGGGGTCTCTGTGGGTCCCTATGGGGCAGTTATGGGGTCTCTCTATGGGTCCCTATGAGTCCCTATGGGGCAGTTATGGGGTCTCTCTATGGGTCCCTATGGGTCCCTATGGGCCCTCACCTCCTCCTCAGCAGCTCCGCCGTTCTCTCCTGCAGGCCCTGCGGGACAAAAGCACCGAAGGACGGGGGGATCCCGCACCCCGTATCGCCCCATATCGCCCCGTATCGCCCCGTATCGCCCCGTATCGCCCCATACCGCGTCCATCGAAACGCCCTGAGGGGCGCAGCCAACATGGCGCCCGCCCCAACATGGCGCCCTCGCCCCGCCCTCCAAGCACGAAAGACGGGTCTTGATTGGCTGTCGGTTTTGATGGAAGCTGCGCGCAACCAATGGGAAGGCGTCGCTGAGTGGCGGGATGGTTAAAAGGAGAATCTCCGGTTTCTGGATGGAGATGCGAGAGCCGATTGGTTGGGAGAAGAGGATAGACGCGGAGAGCAGCCAATGGAGAGGCGCAGTGTGTTACGCCCGCCTACAGGCCGCGGCTACGCCCCGCCTTCTAAACAGAATCTCGAGTGCTGATTGGCTAAAAGTTAAAACGAACGTGGGCGCAAGCCAATGGGTGAGTGGCAACGGCGCCCCGCCCTCTGAGCACCGACTCGGGCGCTGATTGGCTGTCAGACGGGACGGACGGGCGAAGCGTCCAATGAGAGGGCGAGGTGAGGAGCTGAGGAGGCGGCGAGCGGGAGCGCGGCGGGAGGTGAGAAATGGGTGAAAATGAGGAGAAAAAGGGAAAAAAGGGGGGAAGAAAGGGGAAATTTGGGGTTTCGGAGGGCGGGGACGCCTATGGGGCCGTTTGTGGGGCGGCGTGGGGGATTACGGGGGGTTCTGTGGGGTGGCGATGGGGCCTGTGGGGTTCTGTGGGGATCTGTGGGGTTCTGTGGGGATCTGTGGAGCCTGTGGGGTTTTATGGGGTTTTGTGGGGTTTTATGGGGTTTTGTGGGGATCTGTGGGGTTTTATGGGGTTTTGTGGGGTTCTGTAGGGATCCGTGGGGTTTTATGGGGTTCTATAGGGATCTATGGGGCTTTATGGGGATCTGTGGGGTTTTATGGGGTTCTATAGAGATCTGTGGGGTTTTGTGGGGTTCTATGGGGCTTTGTGGGGCTTTTATGGGATTTTATGGGGTTCTGTGGGGCTTTATGGGGTTCTGTGTGGTTTTATGGGGTTTTGTGGGGTTTTAGGGAGATCTATGGGGATCTGTGGGGTTTTATGAGGTTTTAGGGGGATCTATAGGGATTTGTGGGGTTCTGTGGGGTTTTATGGGGTTTTATGGGGTTCTGTGGGGCTTTATGGGGTTTTATGGGGTTTTGTGGGAATCTGTGTGGTTTTATGGGGTTTTGTGGGGTTTTAGGGGGATCTGTGGGGTTTTAGGGGGTTTTAGGGGGTTCTATAGAGATCTGTGGGGTTTTGTGGGGTTCTATAGGGATCTGTGGGGCTTTTATGGGATTTTGTGGGGTTCTGTGGGGCTTTATGGGGTTCTGTAGGGATCTGTGGTTTTATGGTGTTTTGTGGGGTTTTAGGGGGATCTCTGGGGATCTGTGGGGTTCTATGGGGTTTTAGGGGGTTCTGTGGTGTTCTGTGGGGTTCTATAGGGATCTGTGGGGTTTTATGGGGATCTATGGGGTTCTATGGGGTTTTGTGGGGTTTTATGGGGTTCTATAGGGATCTGTGGGGTTTTATGGGGATCTGTGGGGTTTTATGGGGTTTTATGGGGTTTTTATGGGGTTCCATAGGGATCTGTAGGGCTCTATGGGGTTTTATGGGGTTTTAAAGGGTTCTATGGGGTTTTATGGAGTTCCATAGGGAGCTAGGGGGTTTTATGGGGTTCTATACGGATTTGTGGGGTTTTATGGGGTTTAGTGGGTCTTTATAGGGATCTGTGAAGTTTTATGGGGTTCAGAAGGGATCTGTGGGGTTCTATGGGGTTTTATGGGGTTCTATATGGATCTGTGGGGTTTTATGGGGTTTTGTGGGGTTGTATAGGGATCTGTGGGGATTTGTGGGGTTTTATGGGGTTCTATGGGGTTTTGTGGGGTTCTATAGGGTTCTATGGGGCTTTTCTGGGGTTTTGTGGGGTTCTATAGGGATCGATGGGTTTTGTGGGGTTTTGTGGGGTTCTATAGGGATCTGTGGGGTTTTGTGGGGTTTTATAGGGATCTATGGGGCTTTGAGGCACTTTTATGGGATTTTATGGGGTTCTGTGTTCCTACGGGGCTTCTATGTATTCTTATAGAGTTTCTTTATGTGCTTATGGGGTACCTATAGGGTCTTTATGGGGTCTTTATATGTCTTTGTGTGGTGCATATACAGTTCTGTGGGAGTCCTACGTGATCCTATAGAATGCTTGTATGTTCCTATAAGCTCGTATAGGGTGCTTGTGCGTTCCTATAAAATCCTTGTAGGTTCTTATAGAATCCCTATATGTTTCTATGGGGTCCCTATATGCCCCTATAGGGTCCCTATAGGATCCCTATATGTCCCCATGTGTCCCCATAGGCCGCCATGCTGTCCCTGAAGGTGAAGGTGGAGAAGCCGGGTAAGTAATTAACTCTGCCTTAATTAGCGCTAATTAATCACCTCATAACCCCCCCCCCGGCCCCAAATCTGCCCCTTTCGACCCCAATTTTGGGTCAATTTCCCCCAATTTTGGGCCATTTTCCCCCTATTTTGGGTCAATTTTCCCCTATTTTGGCTCCATTTCTCCCATTTTTGGTTCATTTTCCCCCCATTTTTGGGTCCATTTCCCCCATTTTTGGGTCCATTTCCCCAATTTTGGGTCTATTTCTCCCAATTTTGGGCCATTTTTTCCCAATTTTTGTTCCCATTTCCCCCATTTTGGGGCCGTTTTCCCCAAATTTTGGGTCATTTCCTCAATTTTCAGCCATTTTGTCCCAATTTTGGGTCCATTTCCCCAAATTCTGAGCAATTTTCCCCCAATTTTGGGCAATTTCCAACATTTTGAGCAATTTTCCCCCAATTTTGGTTCCCATTTCCCCCAATTTTGGGTTATTTCCATCATTTTGAGCCTTTTTCCCCAATTTTGGGTCCATTTCCCCCAATTTGGGTCCTTTTTCCCCAATTCTGGGCCATTCTTTCCCACTTTTTGCGAATTTTCCCCCAATTTTGGGTCATTTCCTCCATTTTCAGCCATTTTCCCCCAATTTTGGGTCCATTTCCCCAAATTTTGAGCAATTTTTCCCCAATTTTGGGCAATTTCCAACATTTTGAGCAATTTTCCCCCAATTTTGGGCCATTCTTTCCCAGTTTTTGCCAATTTTCCCCCAATTTTGGGTCCATTTCCCCCAGTTTTGGGCCATTTTTCCCCAATTTTGGGTTAATTTTCCCCTATTTTGGCTCCATTTCTCCCAATTTTGGTTCATTTTCCCCTCAATTTTGGGTCCATTCCCAATTTTCCCCCCATTTTTGGGTCCATTTCCCCCCATTTTTGGGTTCATTTCCACCAATTTGGGGCTTTTTTCCCCAATTTTGAGCAATTTCCAACATTTTGAGCAATTTTCCCCCAATTTTGGGCCATTCTTTCCCACTTTTTGCCAATTTTCCCCCAATTTTGGGTCCATTTCCTCCATTTTGTGCCATTTTCTTCCAATTTTGGATCCATTTCCCCAAATTTTGGGCCCTTTTCCCTGAATTTTGGGCCATTTCCACCATTTTGAGCCATTTTCCCCCAATTTTGGGTCCATTTCCCCAAATTTTGGGTCCATTTCTCCCAATTTTGGGTCATTTCCACCATTTTCAGCCATTTTGCCCCAATTTTGGGTCCATTTCCTCCATTTTTAGCCATTTTCCCCCAATTTTGGGTCTGTTTCCCCCAATTTTGGGTCAATTGCCCCCAATTTTGGTTCCCATTTCTCCCAGTTTTGGGTCATTTCCAGCATTTTGTGCCATTTTCCCCCAATTTTGGATCCATTTCCTCCATTTTCATCCATTTTCCCCCAATTTTGGGTCCATTTCCCCCAATTTTGGGCCTTTTTCCCCAATCTTGGGCCATTTCCAACATTTTCAGTCATTTTCCCCCATTTTTGGGTCCATTTCCCCCAATTTTGGGTCAATTTCCTCCATTTGGGTCCATTTCTCCCAATTTTGGATAATTCCCCCCATTTTTGGGTCCATTTCCCCCCAATTTTGGGTCCATTTCCCCCAATTTTGGGTCCATTTCCCCCAATTTTGGGTCCATTTTCTCAATTTTTGTTCCCATTCTCCCCCAATTTTTGTTCCCATTTCCCCCAATTTTTTGCCGTTTTCCCCCAATTTTTTGCCATTTTCCCCCATTTTTTTGCCATTTTCCCCCAATTTTTTGTCCCCCTCCCTTCATACAAAACTTCAGTTTCCCCCTTTTTGCCCAAAATTGGGCTTTTTTGGCCCAGATTTGGAGGCGACGTCGGCGCGGAGCCGTTTGGATGTGGTGCTGCAGGGGCTGCTGGAGCGCAGTGAGGGGGACAGGTGAGGATTTTGGGGTAAATTTGGGGACTTTTGGGGCTTTTTGGGGATCCCACGCAATGGGGGGGTGCGTGGGATGGGGGTGATGCCAAAAATTTGGGTTAAAAACCCCCAAATTTGGGGAAAAATGGTGAATTTTGGGGACAAAATGGAGGGATTTGGGGAGCGAGGGATGGGGGAAAAGCAATGGGATTTTGGGGTGAATTTGGGGGATTTTGGGGTCTTTTGGGGAATCCCCCACTATGGGGGAGGAGTCTGAAATGGGGTGGATCCCAAAAATTTGGGTTAAAGACTCCCAAATTTGGGCAAAAATGGTGAATTTTGGGGTCAAAATGGAGGGATTTGGGGAGTGAGGGATGGGGGAAAAGCAATGGGATTTTGGGGTGAAATTTGGGGATTTTGGGGAAAATTGGGGGGATTTTGGGGTCTTTTGGGGATCCCACACAATGGGGGAGGAGTCTGAAATGGGGGGGATCCCAAAAATTTGGGTTAAAAACCCCCAAATTTGGGCAAAAATGATGAATTTTGGGGGTCAGAATGGAGGGATTTGGGGAGTGAGGGATGGGGGAAAAGCAATGGGATTTTGGGGTGAATTTGGGGGATTTTGGGTGAAATTTGGGGGATTTTGGGGTCTTTTGGGGAATCCCCCACTATGGGGGGTCAGTGGGATGGGGGTGACCCCATAATTTGGGTTAAAGATCCACAGATTTGGGCAAAAATGTTGAATTTTGGGGACAAAATGGAGGGATTTGGGGAGTGAGGGATGGGGGCAAAGCAATGGGATTTTGGGGTGAATTTGGGGGATTTGGGGGAAAATTGGGGGGATTTTGGGGTCTTTTGGGGATCCCACACTATGGGGGAGGGGTCTGAAATGGGGGGATCCCAAAAACTTGGGCTAAAAAGCCCCAAATTTGGGCAAAAATGGTGAATTTTGGGGGTCAAAATGGAGGGATTTGGGGAGTGAGGGATGGGGGAAAAGCAATGGGATTTTGGGGTGAATTTGGGGGATTTTGGGGAAAATTGGGGGATTTTGGGGTCTTGTGTGGATCCTACACTATGGGAGGATCCATGGGGTGGGGGAGACCCCAAACTTTGGGGTAAAAAAGAACAAAATTTGGGCAAAAATGGTGAATTTGGGGGATCAAAATGGAGGGATTTTGGGACTGAGAGATGGCAGAAAAGCAATGGGATTTCGGGGTGAATTTGGGGGATTTTGGGACAGTTTGAGGGTTTTGGGGGCCATTTGGGGTTTTTTTGAGATCCCCAGTTTTAGGGGAAATCCTTGGGGTGGGGAAAACCCCAAAAATGGTTTTTTTGACCCCAAATTTTCCTCTATTTTAGGGAAACCCTGGAGGACGACGCAGGGAAGGCGGTGGGCGACGCGGCCCCAAAGTAAATCCCAAAATCCACCTTTTTCACCCCAAAAAAAACCCCATAACCCCCCCAATCCCCCACTGCCGACCCCACAAGTCCCAAATGGGGCCTTTTTGACCCCAAAATTGGGGGTTTTGGGGACCCGAAATGGGCTGAAATGGCCCCGATTTTGTGGGGTTTTGTAGGGACGCCTCGCCCAGCGCGCCGGGAAAGAGGTGAGAAATGGGGGATTTGGGGGGGCTGGGGGGGGATTTATGGGATCTGTGGGATTCATGGGGTCTGGGGGGGGGATTTATGGGGTTTGTGGGGTCTGTGGGGGCATTTATGGGGGATTTATGGGGACTGTTGGGGGGATTTGTGGGATTAATGGGGTCCTTGGGGGGGATCTGTGGGATTTATGGGATTTGTGGGGTCTGTGGGGGGGATTTGTGGGATTTGTGGGGTCTGTGGGGGGGATTTATGGGATTTGTGGGGTCTGTGGAGGGGATTTATGGGATTTGTGGGGTCTGTGAGGGGGTTTATGGAATTTGTGGGATTTATGGGGTCTTTGGGGGGGATTTGTGGGGTCTGTGAGGGGGTTTATGGGATTTGTGGGATTTGTGGGGTCTGTGAGGGGGTTTATGGAATTTGTGGGATTTATGGGGTCTTTGGGGGGGATTTGTGGGGTCTGTGGGGGGTTTTATGGGATTTGTGGGATTTGTGGGGTCTGTGGGGGGGATTTGTGGGGTTTGTGGGGTCTGTGGGGGGGGTTTATGGGATTTGTGGGGTCTGTGGGGGGGTTTGTGGGGTTTGTGGGGGGGATTTATGGGGTTTGTGGGGTCTGTGCGGTTTGTGGGGGGAATTTGTGGGGTCTGGGGGGGGGTTTATGGGATTTGTGGGATTTATGGGGTCTGTGGGGGGGAATTATGGGGTTTATGGGGTCTGTGGGGGGGATTTGTGGGATTTATGGGGTCTGTAGGGGGATTTATGGGATTTATGGGGTCCTTGGGGGGGGGATTTGTGGGATTTATGGGGTCTTTGGGGGGGGGGGTTGTGGAATATTTGGGATTTATGGGGTTTGAGGGGTCTGTGGGGGGGGATTTATGGGATTTATGGGGTCCTTGGGGAGGGGATTTGTCGGGTCTGTGGGGGGGATTTGTGGGGTTTGTGGGGTCTGGGGGGGGATTTGTGGGGTTTATGGGGTCTGTGGGAGGGATTTATGGGGTTTATGGGGTCTGTGGGGGGAATCTGTGGGATCTATGGGGTCTGTGGGGGGGATTTGTGGGGTTTGTGGGATTTATGGGGTCTGGGGGGGGATTTATGGGATTTGTGGGCTTTATGGGGTCTGAGGGGGCATTTATGGGGGATTTATGGGGTCTATTGGGGGGATTTGTGGGATTAATGGGGTTTATGGGGTCTGGGGGAGGAATTTGTGGGGTCTGTGGGGGGGATTTGTGGGATTTCTGGGGTCTGTGGGGGGGATTTATGGGATTTGTGGGGTCTGTGGAGGGGATTTATGGGGTTTGTGGGGTCTGTGGGGGGGATTTGTGGGGTTTGTGGAGTCTGTGGGGGGGATTTGTGGGGTTTGTAGGGTCTGTGCGGTTTGTGGGGGGGATTTGTGGGGTCTGGGGGGGGGGGTTATGGGATTTGTGGGGTTTATGGGGTCTGTGGAGGGGATTTGGGGGGTTTGTGGGGTCTGTGGGGGGGTTTATGGAATTTGTGGGATTTATGGGATCTGTGGGGGGGATTTGTGGGGTCTGTGGGGGGGTTTATGGGATTTGTGGGGTCTGTGGGGGGGATTTGGAGGGTCTGGGGGGGGGATTTATGGGATCTGTGGGATTTCTGGGGTCTGTGGGGGGGATTTGTGGGGTTTGTGGAGTCTGTGGGGGGGGTTTATGGGATTTGTGGGGTTTGTGGGGGGGTTTGTGGGGTTTGTGGGGGGGATTTATGGGGTTTGTGGGGTCTGTGCGGTTTGTGGGGGGGATTTGTGGGGTCTGGGGGGGGGTTTATAGGATTTGTGGGATTTCTGGGGTCTGAGGGAGGGATTTGTGGGGTTTGTGGGGTCTGTGGGGGGAATCTGTGGGATCTATGGGGTCTGTGAGGGGGATTTGTGGGATTTATCGGATTTGTGAGGTCTGTGGGGGGGGATTTGTGGGATTTGTGGGGTCTGTGGGGGGGGTTTATGGGATTTGTGGGATTTATGGGGTCTGTGGGGGGGATTTATGGGGTTTGTGGAGTCTGTGGGGGGGGCTTATGGGGTTTGTGGGGTCTGTGGGGGGGATTTGTGGGGTCTGTGGGGTGGATCTGTGGCGCAGAGCTGCAGATCTATGGGTTGTACCCCCCATTTATAGGGTCAGCCCCCTGCTTATGGGGTCAGCCCCCCACTTATAGGGCCAACCCCCCTTATAGGGCCAGCCCAGCTTATAGGGCCACCCCCCCTTACAGGGTCAGCCCCCTTATAGGGCCAGCCCCCCCTTACAGGGTCAGCCCCCATTTTTAGGGCCAGCCCAGCTTATAGGGCCACCCCCCCTTATAGGGCCAGCCCCCATTTATAGGGCCCCTTATAGGGTCACCCCCCCCTTATAGGGCCAGCCCCCATTTACAGGGCCAGCCGCCCTTATAGGGCCCCTTTTAGGGCCAGCCCCCCTTTTAGGGCCAGCCCCCCTTTTAGGGTCAGCCCCCCCTTATAGGGCCAGCCCCCCCTTATAGGGCCCCTTATAGGGTCAGCCCCGCTTATAGGGCCAGCCCCGCTTATAAGGCAATCCCCATTTATAGGGCCAGCCCCCCTTATAGGTTATACCCCCCCTTATGGGGCCAGCCCCCATTTATAGGGCCAGCCCCCCTTATAGGGCCCGTTATAGGGCCAGGCCCCCTTATAGGGCCAGCCCCTCTTTTAGGGTCAGTCTCCACTTATAGGGCCAGCCCCCCTTTTAGGGTCAGCCTCCACTTATAGGCTCAGCCCCCTTTATAGGGCCAGCCCCCCCTTATAGGGCCCCTTATAGGGCCAGCCCCCCTTATAGGGTCACCCCCCGCTTATAGGGCCAGCCCCCATTTATAGAGCCAGCCCTGCTTATAGGGCCAGCCCCCCTTATAGTCCTCCTCTTATAGGGCCAGCCCCCCCTTATAGGGCCCTTTATAGGGCCAGCCCCCCCCTTATAGGGTCACCCCCCGCTTATATGGCCAGCCCCCCTATAGGGCCAGCCCCCCTTATAGGGTCCCTTATAGGGCCAGCCCCCCCATTTATAGGGTCAGCCCCCCCTTATAGGGCCAGCCCCCTATAGGGTCAGCCCCCATTTATAGTGCCAGCCCCCCCTTATAGAGTCCCTTACAGTGCCAGCCCCCCCTTATAGGGTCCCTTATAGGGCCGCCCCCCCTTATAGGGCCAGCCCCCCCCTATAGGGTCAGCCCCCATTTATAGTGCCAGCCCCCCCTTAATGGGTCCCTTATAGGGCCACCCCCCCATTTATAGGGTCAGCCCCCATTTATAGTGCCAGCCCCCCCTTATAGGGTCCCTTATAGGGCCACCCCCCCATTTATAGGGTCAGCCCCCCCTTATAGGGCCAGCCCCCCTTATAGGGTCATCTCCCTCTTATAGGGCCAGCCCCCCCTTATAGGGCCAGCCCCCCTTATAGGGCCAGCCCCCATTTATAGGGTCACCCCCCTCTTTATAGTGTCACCCCCTCCCTTATAGGGTCACCCCCCCCCTAATAGAGTCAGCCCTACTTATGGGGTCAGCCCCCCTTATAGGATCAGCCACGCTTACAGGGTCAGCCCCCACTTATAGGGTCAGCCCCCACTTATAGGGTCAGCCCCCATTTATAGGGCAAGCCCCCATTTATAGGGTCAGCCCCCATTTATAGGGCCCGCCCCCCCTTATAGAGTCCCTTATAGGGCCACCTCCCCCTCATAGGGCCAGCCCCCCTCATAGGGCCAGCCCCCCTTATAGGGCCAGCCCCCCTTATAGGGCCAGCCCGCCTTATAGGGTCACCCTCCTCTTATAGGGCCAGCTCCTCTTATAGGGCCAGCCCCCCCCTATAGGGTCAGCCCCCATTTATAGTGCCAGCCCCCCCTTATAGGGTCCCTTATAGGGCCACCCCCCCATTTATAGGGTCAGCCCCCCCTTATAGGGCCAGCCCCCCTTATAGGGTCAGCCCCACTTATGGGGCCGGCCCCCGTTTCCCCGCAGAGCGTCGCGTCGTTTCCCCCCCCACCGGCGTAAGAAGCGGCGCGAGGCCGAAGAGGGGCAGCCGGAGCCCCCCCTGCACAGACACAGTGAGACCCACACTTAGGGGGCTGGGGGGGCACTTGTGGGGCTGGGGGGGGCACTTGTGGGGCTGGGGGGGGCACTTGTGGGGCTGGAGGGGGCGCTTGTGGGGCCGTGGGAGGCACTTGTGGGGCCGGGGGGGGCGCTTGTGGGGCTGTGGGGGGCGCTTGTGGGGCTGGGGGGGGCGCTTGTGGGGCCGGGGGGGGGGGGTGCTTGTGGGGCTGGTGGGGGCACTTGTGGGGCTGGTGGGGGGCGCTTGTGGGGCTGGGGGGGCACTTATGGGGCTGGGGGTGACCCCATGGTCTCATTTGTGGGGCTGGGGGGCCCTATATGGGGCTGGAGGTCTCACTTGTGTGGGGCTGGAGGTCTCACTTGTGGGGCTGGGGGGGTACTTACGGGTTGGAGGTCTCACTTAGGGGGCTGGGGGGGGCACTTGTGGGGCTGGAGGTCTCACTTATGGGGCTGGTGGGGGGCACTTGTGGGGCTGGGGGGGGCACTTGTGGGGCTGGTGGGAGGCACTTATGGGGCTGGGGATGACCCCAAGGTCTCACTTGTGGGGCTGGGGGGGGCACTTATGGGGCTGGAGGTCTCACTTGTGTGGGGCTGGAGGGGGCACTTGTGGGGCTGGGGGGGGCGCTTGGAGGGCTGGGGGGGGCACTTATGGGGCTGGTGGAAGGCACTTGTGGGGTTGGAGGTCTCACTTGTGGGGTTGGGGGGGGCACTTATGGGGCTGGAGGGGGCACTTGTGGGGCTGGGGGTGGCACTTATGGGGCTGGGGGGGGCACTTGTGGGGCTGGGGGGGGCACTTATGGGGCTGGGGGGGGCACTTGTGGGACTGGTGGGGGCCGCTTGGGGGGCTGGGGGGGGCGCTTGGGGGGCTGGGGGGGGCACTTGTGGGGCTGGTGGGGGGCGCTTGTGGGGCTGGGGGGGGCACTTGTGGGGCTGGTAGGAGGCACTTGTGGGGCTGGGGGTGACCCCAAGGTCTCACTTGTGGGGCTGGGGGGGCACTTGTGGGGCTGGTAGGAGGCACTTGTGGGGCTGGGGGTGACTCCAAGGTCTCACTTGTGGGGCTGGAGGGTCACTTGTGGGGCTGGGGGGGGCACTTATGGGGCTGGGGGGGGTGCTTGTGGGGCTGGGGGTGGCACTTGTGGGGCTGGGGGTGACCCCAAGATCTCACTTGTGGGGCTGGAGGGTCACTTGTGGGGCTGGGGGAGGCACTTGTGGGGCTGGTGGGAGGCACTTGTGGGGCTGGAGGTGACCCCAAGGTCTCACGGGGCTGGGGGTGGCACTTGTGGGGCTGGTGGGGGGCACTTGTGGGGCTGGGGGGGGCACTTATGGGGCTGGGGGTGACTCCAAGGTCTCACTTGTGGGGCTGGGAGGTCACTTGTGGGGTTGGAGGGGGCACTTGTGGGGCTGGAGGTCTTACTTGTGGGGCTGGGGGGGGGGCACTTGTGGGGCTGGAGATCTCACTTATGGGATTGTGGGCCCTATATGGGGTCGGGGGCCCTATATGGGGCTGCAGGTCACACTTATGGGGCTGGGGGCCCTATATGGGGTTGGGGGCCCTATATGGGGCTGTAGGTCACACTTATGGGGTTGGGGTCCCTATATAGGGCTGGGGGTCCCATATATGGGGCTGGAGATCTCACTTATGGGATTGTGGGCCCTGTATGGGGTTGGGGGCCCTATATGGGGCTGGGGGTGTCACTTATGGGGTCAGGGAGCCCTATATGGGGTTGGGGGCCCTATATGGTGCTGGGTGCCTTATATAGGGCTGGAGACCTCACTTATGGGATTGTGGGCCCTATATGGGGCTGGGGGCCCTATATGGGGCTGCAGGTCTCACTTATGTGGTTGGGGGGCCCTATATGGGGTTGGGGGCCCTATATGGGGCTGGAGACCTCACTTATGGGATTGTGGGCCCTATATGGGGTTGGGGGCCCTATATGGGGTTGCAGGTCTCACTTATGTGGTTGGGGGGCCCTATATGGGGTTGGGGGCCCTATATGGGGCTGGGGGTGTCACTTATGGGGTTGGGGGGCCCTATATGGGGCTGGGGGTGTCACTTATGGGGTTGGGGGGCCCTATATGGGGCTGGGGGGCCCTATATGGGGCTGCAGGTCACACTTATGGGGTTGGGGGCCCTATATGGGGCTGCAGAGCCTTTATAGGGTTGGAGGTCTCACTTATGGGTTTGGGGTCCCTGTATGGGGCTGCAGGTCTCACTTATGGGACTGTGGGCCCTATATGGGGTTGGGGGACCCTATATGGGGTTGGGGGCCCTATATGGGGTTGGGGGGTCCTATATGGGGCTGGAGATCTCACTTATGGGATTGTGGGCCCTATATGGGGTTGGGGGCCCTATATGGGGTTGCAGGTCACACTTATGGGGCTGGGGGCCCTATATGGGGTTGGGGGCCCTATATGGGGCTGGGTGCCTTATATGGGGCTGGGGGTGTCACTTATGGGGTCAGGGAGCCCTATATGGGGTTGGGGGCCCTATATGGTGCTGGGTGCCTTATATAGGGCTGGAGACCTCACTTATGGGATTGTGGGCCCTATATGGGGCTGGGTGCCCTATACAGGGTTGGGGGGTTATAGGGTCAGGTCTGTGGGGTGAGAGGGTGTGGGGTGGGATTTGTGGGGTTTGGGGGGGTTATAGGGTCAGATTTGTGGGGGCTTATAGGGTCAGATCTATGGGGCTGGGGGGGTTATAGGATCAGATCTATGGGGCTGGGGGGGTCGCAGTGTCAATCTGTGGGGCTGGGGGGCTTATAGGGTCAGATCTATGGGGCTGGGGGTTCCCAGTGTCAACCTATAGGGCTGGGGGGGGTTATAGGGTCAGATCTATGGGGCTGGGGGGGGGCTTATAGGGTCAGATCTGTGGGGGCTTATAGGATCAGATCTATGGGGCTGGAGGGGGGTCGCAGTGTCAATCTGTGGGGCTGGGGGGCTTATAGGATCAGATCTATGGGGCTGGGGGGGTGTGGGGTGGGGTTTGGGGGGGTTATAGGGTCAGATCTATGGGGCTGGGGGGGCGGGGCTTATAGGGTCAGACCTGTGGGGGCTTATACGATCAGATCTATGGGGCTGGGGGGGGCTTATAGGATCAGATCTATGGGGCTGGGGGGGTCGCAGTGTCAATCTGTGGGGTTGGGGGAGTTATAGGGTCAGATCTATGGGGCTGGGGGGGTGTGGGGTGGGATTTGTGGGGTTTGGGGGGCTTATAGGGTCAGATCTATGGGGCTGGGGGTTCCCAGTGTCAACCTATAGGGCTGGGGGGGGTTATAGGGTCAGATCTGTGGGGCTGGGGGGGGGCTTATAGGGTCAGATCTGTGGGGGCTTATAGGATCAGATTTATGGGGCTGGGGGGGGTCCCAGTGTCAATCTGTGGGGCTGGGGGGTTATGGGGTCAGATCTATGGGGCTGGGGGGGTTATAGGGTCAGATCTGTGGGGCTGGGGGGGTCCCAGTGTCGATCTATGGGGCTGGGGGGGTTATAGGATCAGATCTATGGGGCTGGGGGGGGCTTATAGGGTCAGATCTGTGGGGCTGGGGGGGTGTGGGGTGGGATTTGTGGGGTTTGGGGGGGTTATAGGGTCAGATCTGTGGGGCTGGGGGGGTTATAGGGTCAGATCTGTGAGGTTTGGGGTTTATAGGATCAGATCTATGGGGCTGGGGGGGTCCCAGTGTCAATCTGTGGGGCTTATAGGGTCAGATCTGTGGGGACTTATAGGATCAGATCTATGGGGCTGGGGGGAGGTTATAGGATCAGATCTATGGGGCTGGGGGGAGGTTATAGGATCAGATCTGTGGGGCTGGGGGGGGTCGCAGTGTCAATCTGTGGGGCCGGGGGGTTATGGGGTCAGATCTATGGGGTTGGGGGTTCCCAGTGTCAACCTATAGGGCTGGGGGGGGTTATAGGGTCAGATCTATGGGGCTGGGGGGGGGGCTTATAGGATCAGATCTGTGGGGGCTTATAGGATCAGATCTATGGGGCTGGGGGGGGGTCCCAGTGTCGATCTATGGGGCTGGGGGGCTTATAGGGTCAGATCTGGGGGGGCTTATAGGATCAGATCTACGGGGCTGGGGGTTCCCAGTGTCAACCTATAGGGCTGGGGGGGGTTATAGGGTCAGATCTATGGGGCTGGGGGGGGGGGGTGCTTATAGGGTCAGATCTGTGGGGGCTTATAGGGTCAGATCTGTGGGGCTGGGGGGGTTATAGGGTCAGATCTATGGGGCTGGGGGGGGGGCTTATAGGGTCAGATCTGTGGGGGCTTATAGGATCAGATCTATGGGGCTGGGGGGGGGGCTTATAGGGTCAGATCTATGGGGACTTATAGGATCAGATGTATGGGGCTGGGGGGGTCCCAGTGTCAATCTGTGGGGCTGGGGGGCTTATAGGGTCAGATCTATGGGGCTGGGGGGGTGTGGGGTGGGGTTTGTGGGGTTTGGGGGGGTTATAGGGTCAGATCTATGGGGCTGGGGGGGTGTGGGGTGGGATTTGTGGGGTTTGGGGGGGCTTATAGGGTCAGATCTATGGGGCTGGGGGTTTCCAGTGTCAACCTATAGGGCTGGGGGGGGTTATAGAATCAGATCTATGGGGGCTTATAGGATCAGATCTATGGGGCTGGGGGTTCCCAGTGTCAATCTGTGGGGCTGGGGGGGTTATAGGGTCAGATTTATGGGGCTGGGGGGGTGCTTATAGGGTTCAGATCTGTGGGGGCTTATAGGATCAGATCTATGGGGCTGGGGGGGTCCCAGTGTCAACCCATAGGGCTGGGGGGGGTTATAGGGTCAGATCTGTGGGGTTTGGGGTTTATAGGATCAGATGTATGGGGCTGGGGGGGGTCGCAGCGTCAATCTGTGGGGCCGGGGGGTTATGGGGTCAGATGTATGGGGTTTCCCCCGTTGCCCCCACCCTATAAGTTGCGTCCTCACCCCACAGATTCGTACGTCATCAAACTGTTCGACCGCAGCGTGGATTTGGGGCAGTTCTCGGAGGGGACGCCCCTATATCCCGTCTGTAGGGCCTGGATGAGGAACTGCCCCACGGCCCGCCCCACAGCCGGCCCTACAACTCCCGACCCGGCCCCGCAGCTCGAGGTCTGACCCCATAAAGGCGGGCTTTGGGGTTCGGTTTGGGGTTTTTTTTTTTTAGGGGGGGGGGGGGGGGGTTTGTAGGGTCGGATCTGGGGGGTTTGGGGGGGTTTATAGGGTTGGATCTGTGGGGCTGGGGGGTTTATAGGGTCGGATCTGTGGGGTTTGGGGGGGTTATAGGGTCAGATCTATGGGGCTGGGGGGTTATAGGGTCGGATCTGTGAGGTGAGGGGGTGTGGGGGGGGGGTTGGGAGGGTTATAGGGTCGGATCTATGGGGCTGGAGGGCTTTGGGGTTGGATCTGTGGGGCCAGGGGTGGGATTTATGGGGTTTGGGGGGGTTATAGGGTCGGATCTGTGGGGTTTGGGGGGGTTATAGGGTCGGATCTGTGGGGTTGAGGGGGTTCTAGGGTCGGATTTATGGGGCTGGGGGGTTTATAGGGTCGGATCTGTGGGGTTTGGGGGGGTTATAGGGTCGGATCTGTGGGGTGAGGGAGTGTGGGGTGGGGTTTGGGGGGGTTATAGGGTCAGATCTATGGGGCTGGGGGGTTATAGGGGTCGGATCTATGGAGCTGGGGGGGGTTTGGGGTTCGATCTGTGGGGTTTGGGGGGTTATAGGGTCAGATTTGTAGGGTTTATAGGGTTTGGGGTTGGATCTATGGGGTTTGGGGGGTTTATAGGGTCAGATCTATGGGGCTGGGGGGTTTATAGGGTCGGATCTGTGGGGTTTGGGGGGGGGTTATAGGGTCAGATCTGTGGGGCTGGGGGGGTCCCAGTGTCAACCTATAGGGCTGGGGGGTTATAGGGTCAGATCTATGGGGCTGGGGGGGGTTATAGGGTTGGATCTATGGGGCTGGGGGGGGTTATAGGATCAGATCTATGGGGCTGGGGGGGTTATAGGGTCAGATCTATGGGGCTGGGGGGTCGCAGTGTCAATCTGCTGGGGCTGGGGGGGTTATAGGGTCAGATCTATGGGGCTGGGGGGGGGTTATAGGATCAGATCTATGGGGCTGGGGGGGTTATAGGGTCAAATCTATGGGGCTTGGGGGGTTATAGGGTCGGATCTATGGGGCCGGGGGGCTTATAGGGTCGGATCTGGGGGGTTTGGGGGTGTGGGGTGGGGTTATAGGGTCAGATTTGTGGGGTTTATAGGGTTTGGGGTTGGATCTATGGGGCTTGGGGGGGTTTATAGGGTTGGATCTGTGGGGTGAGGGGGTGTGGGGTTGGATCTATGGGGTTTGGGGGTTTATAGGGTCGGATTTGTGGGAGTTATAGGGTCGGATCCGTGGGGTGAGGGGGTGTGGGGTGGGATTTGTGGGGTTGAGGGGGTTATAGGGTCGAAACTCTGGGGTTTGGGGGGTTATAGGGTTGGTTTATAGGGTTTGGGGTTGGATCTATGGGGTTTGGGGGGTTTATAGGGTCAGATCTGTGGGGTTTGGGGGGTTTATAGGGTCGGATCTGTGGGGTTTGGGGGGTTATAGGGTCGGATCTGTGGGGTTTGGGGGTTTATAGGGTCAGATCTGTGGGGTTTGGGGGGTTATAGGGTCAGATCTATGGGGCTGGGGGGGTTATAGGGTTGGATCTATGGGGCTGGGTGGGGGGGTTATAGGGTCAGATCTATGGGGCTGGGGGGGTTATAGGGTTGGATCTATGGGGCTGGGTGGGGGGGTTATAGGGTCAGATCTATGGGGCTGGGTGGGGGGGATTATAGGGTCAGATCTATGGGCTGGGGGGGTTATAGGGTCGGATCTATGGGGCTGGGTGGGGGGGTTATAGGGTCGGATCTATGGGGCTGGGGGGGTTATAGGATCAGATCTATGGGGCTGGGGGGGTTATAGGATCAGATCTATGGGGCTGGGGGTCGCAGTGTCAATCTGTGGGGCTGGGGGGGGTTATAGGGTCAGATCTATGGGGCTGGGGGGGTTATAGGGTCAGATCTATGGGGCTGGGGGGGGGGGGGTTATAGGGTCAGATCTATGGGCTGGGGGGGGGGGGGTTATAGGGTCAGATCTATGGGGCTGGGGGGGTCCCAGTGTCAACCTATAGGGCTGGGGGGGTCGCAGTGTCAATCTATGGGGCTGGGGGGGGTTATAGGGTCGGGTCTATGGGGCCGCCCCACACATTTCCCCCCCCCCCCGTAGGGCTCAGGCAAAGCGGAGGACATTTACGAGCTGCCCCCCCCCGCCCCCCCGCGCCCCCCCCGCATCCCCTCCCCCCTCGGACCCGACGAAGGCGCCGCCCCCACGGAGCAGGTCAGGACCCCCGTCACGTGACCCGTCCCCCGTCACATGACCCATCCCCCGTCATGTGACCCCCCCGTCACGTGACTCCTGACATGACCCCCGGTGTGACCCCATG
>CM059483.1:2743536-2872943 GCA_030408155.1 Lophura swinhoii
GCTTTTGGGGGGGGGCAGCAGGGTAAAGAAACCGATGGGGGGGGGTGGGGGGGAGTGAGAAAATTGGGGGGGGGGCTTTTGAGGGGGGGCAGCAGGGTAAAGAAATCTATGGGGGGGGATTAAATTGGGGGGGGGGAAAGGGGGGGGATTTTTTTTGGGGGGGGCAGCAGGGCGAAGAAACCGATGGGGGGGGGGGATTAAATTGGGGGGGGGGAAAGGGGGGGGCAGCAGGGCGAAGCCGCCTGGGGGGGGGCGAGAGGGAAATTAGGGGGGGGGGGGGCTTCTGAGGGGGGGAGGGAAAATTTGGGGGGGGTTTTGAGGTGGGGGGGGCAGGGGGGGGATAATTAGCGGGGGGGGCAGCAGGGTGAAGAAACCGATGGGTCGCTATGGGGTCCCTATGGGGCGGCTATGGGGCGGCTACGGGGTCTCTATGGGGTCTCTATGGGTGCCTATGGGGTCTCTATGGGGTGCCTATGGGTCCCTATGGGGCGGCTATGGGGTCTCCGTGGGGTCTCCATGGGGTCCCTATGGGGTCCCTATGGGGTCGCTATGGGGCAGCTATGGGGCAGCTATGGGGGTCCCTATGGGGTGGCTATGGGGTCCCTATGGGGTGGCTATGGGGCGGCTATGGGGCGGCTAGGGGTCTCTATGGGTCGCTATGGGTCACTATGGGGCACGTATGGGTTGCTATGGGGCAGCTATGAGGTCTCTATGGGGTGGCTATGGGGCACCTATGGGGTCTCTGTGGGGCAGCTATGGGGTCGCTATGGGTGGCTATGGGGTCTCTATGGGGTGCCTATGGGGTGGCTATGGGGCGGCTATGAGGCAGTTATGGGTCGCTATGGGGTCCCTATGGGGCGGCTATGGGGCGGCTACGGGGTCTCTATGGGGTCTCTATGGGGTGCCTATGGGTCCCTATGGGGCGGCTATGGGGTCTCCGTGGGGTCTCCATGGGGTCCCTATGGGGTCCCTATGGGGTCGCTATGGGGCAGCTATGGGGGTCCCTATGGGGTGGCTATGGGGCGGCTAGGGGGTCTCTATGGGTCGCTATGGGTCACTATGGGGCACGTATGGGTTGCTATGGGGCAGCTATGAGGTCTCTATGGGGTGCCTATGGGGTGGCTATGGGGCACCTATGGGGTCTCTGTGGGGCAGCTATGGGGTCGCTATGGGTGGCTATGGGGTCTCTATGGGGTGCCTATGGGGTGCCTATGGGGTGGCTATGGGGTCGCTATGGGGTCGCTATGGGGCAGTTATGGGTTGCTATGGGGTCCCTATGGGTCGCTATGGGATCCCTATGGGGTCTCTATGGGGCAGCTATGGGGTCTCCATGGGGTCCCTATGGGGTGGCTATGGGGTCTCCATGGGGTCCCTATGGGGTGGCTATGGGGCAGCTATGGGGTCCCTATGGGGCGGCTATAGGGGTCTCTATGGGTCGCTATGGATCCGTATGGGGCAGCCATGGGGTCTCTATGGGGCGGCTATGTGGCGGCCTATGGGGCGGCTATGGGGTCGCTATCGGGTCGCTATGGGGCAGCTAAGGGGTCTCTATGGGGTGGCTATAGGGTGGCTCTGGGTGGCTATGAGATCCCTATGGGGATGCTATGGGTCGCTATGGGGTGGCTATGGGGTCCATATGGGGCAGCTACGGGGTGGCTATGGGGTCCCTATGGGGACTCTATGGGGTCCCTATGGGGTCGCTATGGGGCAGCTATGGGGCAGCTATGGGGTCCCTATTGGGTCTCTATGGGGCAGCTATGGGGTCCCTATGGGGTTGCTATGGGTGGCTCTCAGGTGGCTATGGGGTCCCTATGGGGTTGCTATGGGTGGCTAGGGGGTGGCTATGGGGTCTCTATGGGGCGGCTGTGGGGCAGCTGTGGGGCGGCTGTGGAGTCTCTATGGGGTTGCTATGGGGTCGCTATGGGGCGGCTATGGGGTCCCTATGGGGCAGCTATGGGGTCCCTATGGGGTGCCTATGGGCTGCTATTGGGTCCCTGTGGGGCGGCTATGGGGTCCCTATGGGGCGGCTATGGGTGGCTATCGGGTGGCTATGGGGTCCCTATGGGGTTGCTATGGGTGGCTACGGAGCGGCTATGGGGCGGCTAGGGGGTGGCTATGGGGTCTCTATGGGGCGGCTATGGGGTCCCTATGGGGTTGCTATGGGTGGCTCTCAGGTGGCTATGGGGTCCCTATGGGGTTGCTATGGGTGGCTAGGGGGTGGCTATGGGGTCTCTATGGGGCGGCTGTGGGTCAGCTGTGGGGCAGCTGTGGGGCGGCTGTGGGGTTGCTATGGGGTCTCTATGGGGAGGCTATGGGGCAGCTATGGGTCGCTCTGGGATCTCTATGGGGTTGCTATGGGGTGGCTATGGGGTCCCTATGGGGCAGCTATGGGGCGGCTATGGGGCGGCTATGGGGGCGCTATGGGGCGGCTATGGGGCGCTGTGGGGCAGCTCACCCAGGTAGTACTTCCTGCACAGCCGCAGTTTGTCCTCGTTGGAAACGCGCTCCAGGTTCATCCTACGGGACCCCACACGTCCCCCATAAGCGCCCCACACATCCCCTACAACCGCCCCATAGATCCCCCATAAGCGCCCCACACATCCCCTACAACCGCCCCATAGATCCCCCATAAGCGCCCCACACATCCCCTACAACCGCCCCATAGGCACCCCATAGATCCCCTACAACCACCCCATACACACCCCATCGATCCCCATAGATCCCCTATAAGCACCCCAGAGACCCCATAGATCCCCTATAACCGCCCATAGATCCCCTACAACCACCCCACAGATCCCCAAAGATCCCCAACAATCACCCCATAGACACCTCATAAATCACCATAGATCCCCTATAACCACCCCATAGATCCCCTATAAGCACCCCATAGACACCCCATAGATACCCTATAAGCACCCCATAGATCCCCTATAACCACCCCACACATCCCCTATAACTGCCCCATAGAACCCCTATAAGCACCCCAGATCCCCTACAACTGCCCCATAGATCCCCTACAACTGCCTCACACATCCCCTACAACCGCCCCACACATCCCCCACAAGCACCCCACACATCCCCTACAACTACCCCATAGATCCCCTATAAGCACCCCACACATCCCCTACAACCGCCCCATAGATCCCCTACAAGCACCCCACACATCCCCTACAACTGCCCCACACACCCCCTACAACTACCCCATAGATCCCCTATAAGCACCCCACACATCCCCCATAGATCCCCTACAACCGCCCCACACATCCCCTACAACCGCCCCATAGATCCCCTATAAGCACCCCACACATCCCCTACAACCGCCCCACACATCCCCCATAAGCACCCCACAGATCCCCATAGATCCCCTACAAACACCCCACACATCCCCTATAACTGCCCCATAGATCCCCCATAAGCACCCCACGCATCCCCTATAACTGCCCCATAGATCCCCATAAGCACCCCACAGATCCCCTACAACCGCCCCCCACGTCCCCCATAAGCACCCCACAGATCCCCCATAGATCCCCTATAAGCACCCCACACATCCCCTACAACCACCCCATAGATCCCCTACAACTGCCCCACACATCCCCCATAAGCACCCCACACATCCCCCATAGATCCCCTACAACCGCCCCACACATCCCCTACAACCGCCCCATAGATCCCCCATAAGCACCCCACACATCCCCTACAACCGCCCCATAGATCCCCTACAAGCACCCCACACATCCCCTACAAGCACCCCACACATCCCCTATAACTGCCCTATAAATCCCCTATAAACACCCCACACATCCCCTATAAGCACCCCACACATCCCCTACAACCGCCCCATAGATCCCCTATAGATCCCCTGAAACTGCCCCATAGATCCCCTACAAGCACCCCACACATCCCCTACAACTGCCCCATAGATCCCCTATAAGCACCCCACACATTCCCCATAGATCCCCTACAAGCACCCCACACATCCCCTATAACTGCCCCACAGATCCCTTATAAGCACCCCACAGATCTCCATGGAACCCGAATAAGCACCCCATAGATCCCCTACAACCACCCCATACATCCCCTATAACTGCCCCATACATCCCCTATAGATCCCCTATAAGCACCCCATACATCCCCTACAACCGCCCCACAGATCCCCTACAAGCACCCCACAGCCACCCTATAGGACCCTATAACACCCCACAGCCGCCCTATAGGACCCCATAACACCCCATAGGACCCCATAACACCCCACAGCCGCCCTATAGGACCCTATAACACCCCATAGGACCCAACAAGACCCCATAGGACCCCATAGCTGCCCCATAGGACCCCATAACACCCCATAACCGCCCCATAGGACCCCGTAACACCCCATAGCTGCCCCATAAGACCCCATAGCCGCTCCATAACCGCCCCATAGGACCCCATAACACCCCATAGGGCCCCACAGCCACCCCATAACCGCCCCATAGGACTCCATAACCACCCCATAGGACTCCACAGGACCCCATAACACCCCATAGCCGCCCCGTAGGACCCCATAACACACCATAGGACCCCATAACCGCCTCATAGGACCCCATAACCACCCCATAGGACCCCATAACCACCCCATAACACACCACAGAACCCCATAGCCACCTCATAGGACCCCATATAACCCCATATAACCCCATAACCACCCCATAGGACCCCATAGCCGCCCCATAGGGCCCCATAACACACCATAGAACCCCATAACCGCCCCATAGGACCCCATATAACCCCATAACCACCCCATAGGACCCCATAGCCGCCCCATAGGGCCCCATAACACCCCATAACCATCTCATAGGACCCCATATAACCCCATAACACCCCATAACCATCTCATAGGACCCCATATAACCCCATAACACCCCATAACCATCTCATAGGACCCATATAACCCCATATAACCCCATAACCACCCATAGGACCCCATAGCCGCCGCACAGGACCCCATAACACCCCATAGCTGCCCCACAGGACCCCCATAACACCCCATAGGACCCATAACACCCCACAGCCCCCCTATAGGACCCCATAACACCCCATAGGACCCCATAACCCCACAGCCACCCTAAAGGACCCTATAACACCCCATAGGACCCCATAGCCGCCTCATAGGATCCCATAACACCCCATAGGACCCCATAACACCCCATAGCCACCCCATAGCCACCCCACAGGACCCCATAGGGCTTCATAACACACCATAGGGCCCCATAACACACCATAGGACCCCATAGCCACCCCACAGCGACCCCATAGCCACCCCATAACCATCTCATAGGACCCCATATAACCCCATAACCACCCCATAGGACCCCATAGCCGCCCCATAGGGCCCCATAACACACCAGAGAACCCGATAACCGCCCCATAGGACCCCATAGGATCCCATAACCACCCCATAGGGCCCCATAACACACCATAGGACCCCATAGCCACCCCACAGCGACCCCATAGCCACCCCATAACCATCTCATAGGACCCCATATAACCCCATAACCACCCCATAGGACCCCATAGCCGTCCCATAGGACCCCATAACCGCCCCACAGGACCCCATAACACCCCATAGGACCCCATATAACCCCATATAACCCCCCCATAGGACCCCATAGCCGCCCCATAGGGCCCCATAGCCGCCCCATAGGGCCCCATAGCCGCCCCATAACTCCCCCCTCCCCCACCTGCTCAGTTCCGCGCTCGGTTCCGCGCACCGCGCGATGCACGCCGGGAGAAACGGGGCGAAGAGCTCTGAGCCAATAGGAAGAGAGGAACGCGGGTCACGTGGAGAGGGCAGAGTGACGCAATCAGAGCCGCGCAGGGCTTGGGGGGGTAGAGTCACGTGATAGGGGAAGGCGGAAGTGTTTGATCACGTGGAGAGGGAGAGGAAAAGGCGGAGTCACGTGATAAGGAAAAGGCGGAAGTGTTTAATCACGTGGAGAGGGGAGCGCAGAACGCCGAGTCACGTGATTTGGGGGGGGGGGGGCGCGCGAAGCGCAAAAGGCGGTCACGTGATCCGGGACTGTTTTCTCTCTGTCCTCCCCCATAGGAGCCCCTATGGGGCCGCCCTATAGGAAAAACCCCCATAGGATCCCTCCCAAAATGGGACTCCCCCCCTATATGGAACCCCCCATAGAACCCCCCCCATGGGACTCCCCCCATAGACCCTATATAGGACCCTATAGGACCCCCCCATAGGAAAAACCCCATATGGACGCTCCCTCCCCCCATAAGAACCCGTTATGGGATCGCCCCATAGGAAACCCCCATAGGACCCACCCCAAAATAGAACCCCCCCAAAAAAAGGATCCCCATAGAAACCCCCCCATGGGACTCCCCCCATAGACCCTATATGGAAACCTATAGGACACCCCCATTAGGAAAAACCCCATATGGACGCTCCCTCCCCCCATAAAAACCCGTTATGGGATCGCCCTATAGGAAACCCCCATAGAACCCCCCCCCCATGATGGGACCCCCCCACAAAGGCCCCCCCCCCCATGGGACTCCCCCCCATAGACCCTATATAGGACCCTATAGGACCCCCCCATAGGAAAAACCCCATATGGACGCTCCCTCCCCCCGTAAGAACCCGTTATGGGATCGCCCCATAGGAAACCCCCATAGGACCCACCCCAAAATAGAACCCCCCCAAAAAAAGGATCCCCATAGAACCCCCCCCCATGGGACTCCCCCCATAGACCCTATATGGAAACCTATAGGACACCCCCATTAGGAAAAACCCCATATGGACGCTCCCTCCCCCCATAAAAACCCGTTATGGGATCGCCCTATAGGAAACCCCCATAGAACCCCCCCCCCAAGATGGGACCCCCCCCAAAAAAAGGACCCCCATAGAACCTCCCCCATGGGACTCCCCCCATAGACCCTATATAGGACCCTATAGGACCCCCCCATAGGAAAAACCCCATATGGACGCTCCCTCCCCCCATAAGAACCCATTATAGGACCGCCCTATAGGAAACCCCCATAGAACCCCCCCCCCCCATGATGGGACCCCCCCACAAAGGCCCCCCCCCCATGGGACTCCCCCCCATAGACCCTATATAGGACCCTATAGGACCCCCCCATAGGAAAAACCCCATATGGACGCTCCCTCCCCCCATAAGAACCCATTATAGGACCGCCCTATAGGAAACCCCCATAGAACCCCCCCCCCATGATGGGACCCCCCCACAAAGGCCCCCCCCCCATGGGACTCCCCCCCATAGACCCTATATAGGACCCTATAGGACCCCCCCATAGGAAAAACCCCATATGGACGCTCCCTCCCCCCATAAGAACCCATTATAGGACCGCCCTATAGGAAACCCCCATAGAACCCCCCCCCCATGATGGGACCCCCCCACAAAGGCCCCCCCCCCCATGGGACTCCCCCCCATAGACCCTATATAGGACCCTATAGGACCCCCCCATAGGAAAAACCCCATATGGACGCTCCCTCCCCCCGTAAGAACCCGTTATGGGATCGCCCCATAGGAAACCCCCATAGGACCCACCCCAAAATAGAACCCCCCCAAAAAAAGGATCCCCATAGAACCCCCCCCCATGGGACTCCCCCCATAGACCCTATATAAAACCCTATAGGACCCCCCCCCCATAGGAAAAACCCCATATGGACGCTCCCTCCCCCCCATAAGAACCCGTTATGGGATCGCCCCATAGGAAACCCCCCATGACGACCCCCCCCATATGGACCTCCTTTATGGGATCCCCCATAAAGACCCCCCCCCATATAAACCCCCCCATAACAACCCCCCCATGACAACCTCCCCATATCGACCCCCTCTATATGGCCCCCCCCCATATGGACCCCCCCCATGACGACTCCCTTATATGGACCCCCCCCCCCATGGGATCCCCCATATGGGATTCCCCATATGAACCCCCCATATCGACCCCCTTTTTGGGACCCCCATACGGACCCCCCCGGAGGGAATCCTAATATGGACCCCCCCCCATATGGACCCCCCCCATATGGACCCCTTTTATGGGATCCCCTATATGGACCCCCCCAATATGGACCCCTTTTATGGGATCCCCTATATGGACCCCCCCCATATGGACCCCTTTTATGGGATCCCCTATATGGACCCCCCCAATATGGACCCCTTTTATGGGATCCCCTATATGGACCCCCCCCCATATGGACCCCTTTTATGGGATCCCCCATATGGACCCTCCCAATACGGACCCCCCCATATGGCCCCCCCCATAGGGATTCCTAATATGGACCCCCCCCCATGACGACCCCCTCATATGGACCCATTTTATGGGATCCCCCATACAGACCCCCCTATATGGAGCTCCCCATATGGACCCCCCCATAACGACCCCCCCCATATGGGCCCCTTTTATGGGATCCCCCATACAGACCCCCCTGTAGGGATTCCTAATATGGACCCCCCCCATGACGACCCCCCCCATATGGACCCCCTCTATGGGATCCCCCGTACGGACCCCCCCGTAGGGAATCCTAATATGGACCCCCCCCCATATGGACCCCCCCATGACGACCCCCCCCATATGGACCCCCTTTATGGGATCCCCCATACGGACCTCCCCCATATGGATCCCCCCATAACGATCCCCCCCCACATACGGACCCCTTTTGTGGGATTCCCCCATATGGACCCCCCCCATACAGACCCCCCCATAGGGACTCCTAATATGGACCCCCCCCATAACGACACCCTCATAACGACCCCCCCTATATGGGATCCCCCATATGGACCCCCCCCCATAGGGACCCCCCCATATGGACCCCTCTATGGGATCCCCCATACGGACCCCCCCGTAGGGATTCCTAATATGGACCCCCCCCATGACGACCCCCCCATATGGACCCCCTCTATGGGATCCCCCATACAGAACCCCCATAGGGATTCCTAATATGGACCCCCCCCATAAGGACCCCCCCCATATGGACCCCTTTTATGGGATCCCCCATACAGACCCCCCCGTAGGGACTCCTAATATGGAACCCCCCCCCATATGGACCCCCCCAATGACGACCCCCCCCATATGGACCCCCCCATAACGACCCCCCAATATGGACCCCTTTTATGGGATCCCCTATATAGACCCCCCCCATATGGACCCCCTCTATGGGATCCCCCTCAAAATGGGACCCCCCCATAGGGATTCCTAATATGGACCCCCCCCATGACGACCCCCTCATATGGACCCCCCTCTATATGGACCCCCCCCATATGGACCCCCCCCCCCATTGGACAAAAGGCGGAGGCGTGCTCAGCCCTGATTGGCCGCTTTCATTTTATTCAGCCGCGCTTCCGGTGGGCGGGGCCACGGCAGGACCCGCCCCTTCGGTGGGAGGGGCCACCGCAGCGGGGGGCGGGGCCGTCTGGTAGAGGACCAATGGCTGTGAAGGAGGGGCGGGGTCACCGAGGTCATCCAATACCCCCAGTGACCACGAATAGCCACGCCCCCAATCCCCTTAGCCACGCCCATTTCCCCAAAGCCCCGCCCCCATCGCGCCCTTCCATCCAATAGGAACGCCTCTTTACCAGAGCCACGCCCACGGCCCAATGGCAACGCAGCTCACGTGCCCCCTCCCCCTTTTAGCCCCGCCCACATTGCTAAAGCCCCGCCCCCAGACCAATAGAAACGCTCCTCTGGCGTAGCCCCGCCCCCAATGCCACAGCCCGCCCCCCATTGGCAACGCCCCGCAATCATTTACATAGCCACGCCCCTTCTCACATAGTCCCGCCCTCAGACCAATAGGAATGCACGCCTCACATTGCCCCGCCCCCTTAGCCCCGCCCTCTAATAGCAACCCCCCCTCACAAAGCCCCGCCCCCAATCTCATCGCCCCGCCCCCTTTGCCTGAGCTCAGCCTCCCGACCAATAGCATCGCGCCTCACGCTTAACGCCGCCCCTGTAGGCCTGAGCCCCGCCCCTAGACCAATAGGAAGGCACCTCTCACATTGTCCCGTCCCCAAACCAATAGCAGCGCTCCTCTCACAATGCCCCGCCCACATTAGCATAGCTCCACCCCCAAAGCCCTGCCCGCCTGCCCCCTCTATTTGCATAGCCCCGCCCTCTGTCCAGTAGCATCGCGCCTCTCACTTAGCCCCGCCCCTATAGCCCCGCCCATCCGGTTTGGCCACGCCCCCACTCACCGCTTGGCCCCGCCCCACCAGAGCCCTTCCGGCCGCTACGGCCCCGCCCACCGCCAGCCCCACTTCCGTGGCGGCAGCCAATGAGAGGAGAGCCTGTGCGCCGAGCACCGCCCCCTGCGTGACGTCAGCGTCAGGCCACGCCCCCGCGGGCCGTCCGTAGGGATTCATGGGGGACCCATAGAGCCCAATAGGGACCCATAGGAACCCATAGAGACCCATAGAGACCCATAGAGACCCCATAGAGACCCATAGAGCCCCATAGAGACCCATAGAGACCCATAGAGCCCTATAGAGACCCCATAGAGACCCATAGAGACCCATAGCGACCCATAGAGACCCCATAGAGACCCCATAGAGCCCCATAGTGACCCATAAAGCTCCATAGGAACCCATAGAGACCCATAGAGACCCCATAGAGACCCATAGAGACCCCATAGAGTCCCATAGAGACCCATAGGAACCCATAGAGACCCATAGGAACCCATAGAGACCCATAGAGACCCATAGAGCCCTCTAGAGACCCATAGAGACCCCATAGAGACCCCATAGAGCTCCATAGTGACCCATAAAGCTCCATAGGAACCCATAGAGACCCATAGAGAGACCCCATAGATCCCCATAAAGACCCATAGAGACCCATAGAGACACACAGAGACCCCATAGAGCCCCATAGAGACCCCATAGAGCCCCATAGGAACCCTTAGAGACCCCATAGAGCCCCATAGAGACCCCATAGAGCCCCATAGGAACCCTTAGAGACCCCATAGAGACCCATAGAGACCCATGGAGACCCATACAGACCCCATACAGACCCCATAGAGAACCATAGAGACCCATAGAGACCCATAAAACCCCATAGAGACCCATAGACATTCCATAGAGCCCCATAGGAACCCATAGGAACCCATACAGACCCCATAGAGACCCCATAGAGACCCATAGACCCACAGAGACCCCTAGACACCCCATAGAGACCCCATAGAGACCCATAGGGACCCATAGAGACCCATAGAGACCCATAGAGACCCCATAGAGAGCCATAGAGACCCATAGGAACCCATAGAAACCCATTGAGACCCCATAGGGACCCCATAAAGACCCATAGAGACCCATAGAGCCCCATAGAGACCCCACAGAGAGACCCCATAGAGCCCCATAGAGACCCATCGAGACCCATAGAGCCCCATAGGGACCCCATACAGACCCACAGAGACCCATAGAGGCCCCATAGAGACCCATAGAGACCCCACAGAGCCCCATAGAGACCCCATAGAGCCCCATAGAGCCCCATAGAGCCCCATAAAGACCCCATAGACAGACCCATACAAACCCCACAACCCCCCGCGCCCCCTCCCCCCCCCAAAAAACCCGTGACCCCGTGACCTTTGACCCCCCGCTGACCTCCATCTGTGGCCCCATGGCCCAGCAGCGCCCGCAGCCGTGGGGCAGCAGCACCCCGTGCAGAACCAGCTGCAGGACGGCCAGCACGGCGCTCAGCACCGACAGCGACAGGGCAGCGCGGGCCTGCGGCATCCCATAATACCCCCATGGGTATCCCATAATAACCCCATGGATATAGCCCATAATAGCCCCATAGATATATCCCATAATAGCCCCACGGATATCCCATAATAACCCCATAGATATGCCATGGACATCCCATAATAACCCCAGAGCTACCCCATAGGTACCCCATGGACATCCCATAATAACCCTATAGATATCCCGTAATAGCCCCATGGACATCCCATAATAACCCCATAGATATATCCCATAATAGCCCCACGGATATCCCATGGACATCCCATAATAACCCCATGTAACATCCCATAATAACCCCATGGGTGTCCCATAATAACCCCATGGATATATCCCATAATAGCCCCACGGATATCCCATGGACATCCCATAATAACACCATAGATCCCCCATAGACATCCCATAATAACCCCATAGCTACCCCATAGATATCCCATAATAACCCCATAGATCCCCCATGGACATCCCATAATAACCCCATAGATATCCCATGGACATCCCATAATAACACCATGGACATCCCATAATAACCCCATAGGTACCCCATAGACATCCCATAATAACCCCATGGACATCCCATGGACATCCCATAGTAACCCCATGGACATCCCATAATAACCCCACGGACATCCCATAATAACCCCATAGATCCCCCATAGACCCCCCTAGGTACCCTATAGATATCCCATAATAACCCCATAGATCCCCCATGGATATCCCATAGACATCCCATAATAACCGCATAGATATCCCATAGAAATCCTATAGAAATCCCATAGACATCCCATAATAACCCCGTAGGTACCCCATGGACATCCCATAATAACCCCATAGATCCCCCATAGAAATCCTATAGACACCCCATAATAACCCCATAGATATTCCATGGACATCCCATAATAACCCCATAGATCCCCCATAGAAATCCTATAGACATCCCATAATAACCCCATAGATATTCCATGGACATCCCATAATAACCCCATAGATCCCCCATAGAAATCCTATAGACACCCCATAATAACCCCATAGATATCCCATAGATCCCCCATAGACCCCCATAGATCCTGCATAGGTACCCCATAATAACCCCATGGACATCCCATAATAACCCCATAGCTACCCCATGGACATCCCATAGATACCCCATAGATATCCCATAGACATCCCATAATAACCCCGTGGGCATCTCATAATAACCCCATAGATATATCCCATAATAACCCCATGTAACATCCCATAATAACCCCATGTAACACATCCCATAATAACCCCATGTAACATCCCATAATAACCCCATGTAACACATCCCATAATAACCCCATGGACATCCCATAATAACCCCATGTAACATCCCATAATAACCCCATGGACATCCCATAATAACCCCATGTAACATCCCATAATAACCCCATGTAACACATCCCATAATAACCCCATGTAACATCCCATAATAACCCCATGTAACACATCCCATAATAACCCCATGTAACATCCCATAATAACCCCATGGACATCCCATAATAACCCCATGTAACATCCCATAATAACCCCATGTAACATCCCATAATAACCCCATGTAACATCCCATAATAACCCCATGTAACACATCCCATAATAACCCCATGTAACATCCCATAATAACCCCATGTAACACATCCCATAATAACCCCATGTAACACATCCCATAATAACCCCATGTAACATCCCATAATAACCCCATGTAACACATCCCATAATAACCCCATGTAACATCCCATAATAACCCCATGTAACACATCCCATAATAACCCCATGTAACACATCCCATAATAACCCCATGTAACATCCCATAATAACCCCATGTAACATCCCATAATAACCCCATGTAACACATCCCATAATAACCCCATGTAACACATCCCATAATAACCCCATGTAACATCCCATAATAACCCCATGTAACATCCCATAATAACCCCATGTAACACATCCCATAATAACCCCATGTAACACATCCCATAATAACGCCATGTAACATCCCATAATAACCCCATGTAACATCCCATAATAACCCCATGGACATCCCATAATAACCCCATGGACATCCCATAATAACCCCATGTAACATCCCATAATAACCCCATGTAACATCCCATAATAACCCCATGTAACACATCCCATAATAACCCCATGTAACACATCCCATAATAACCCCATGTAACATCCCATAATAACCCCATGTAACATCCCATAATAACCCCATGTAACATCCCATAATAACCCCATGTAACACATCCCATAATAACCCCATGGACATCCCATAATAACCCCATGTAACACATCCCATAATAACCCCATGTAACATCCCATAATAACCCCATGGACATCCCATAATAACCCCATGTAACACATCCCATAATAACCCCATGTAACATCCCATAATAACCCCATGTAACACATCCCATAATAACCCCATGTAACATCCCATAATAACCCCATGTAACACATCCCATAATAACCCCATGTAACACATCCCATAATAACCCCATGTAACATCCCATAATAACCCCATGTAACATCCCATAATAACCCCATGTAACATCCCATAATAACCCCATGTAACATCCCATAATAACCCCATGTAACATCCCATAATAACCCCATGTAACACATCCCATAATAACCCCATGTAACATCCCATAATAACCCCATGTAACATCCCATAATAACCCCATGTAACACATCCCATAATAACCCCATGTAACATCCCATAATAACCCCATGTAACATCCCATAATAACCCCATGTAACATCCCATAATAACCCCATGTAACATCCCATAATAACCCCATGTAACACATCCCATAATAACCCCATGTAACATCCCATAATAACCCCATGTAACATCCCATAATAACCCCATGTAACACATCCCATAATAACCCCATGTAACATCCCATAATAACCCCATGTAACACATCCCATAATAACCCCATGTAACATCCCATAATAACCCCATGTAACATCCCATAATAACCCCATGGACATCCCATAATAACCCCATGTAACACATCCCATAATAACCCCATGTAACATCCCATAATAACCCCATGTAACATCCCATAATAACCCCATGTAACATCCCATAATAACCCCATGTAACACATCCCATAATAACCCCATGTAACATCCCATAATAACCCCATGTAACACATCCCATAATAACCCCATGTAACACATCCCATAATAACCCCATGTAACACATCCCATAATAACCCCATGTAACATCCCATAATAACCCCATGTAACACATCCCATAATAACCCCATGTAACATCCCATAATAACCCCATGTAACACATCCCATAATAACCCCATGTAACATCCCATAATAACCCCATGTAACACATCCCATAATAACCCCATGTAACATCCCATAATAACCCCATGGACATCCCATAATAACCCCATGTAACATCCCATAATAACCCCATGTAACACATCCCATAATAACCCCATGTAACATCCCATAATAACCCCATGTAACATCCCATAATAACCCCATGGACATCCCATAATAACCCCATGTAACACATCCCATAATAACCCCATGTAACATCCCATAATAACCCCATGTAACACATCCCATAATAACCCCATGTAACATCCCATAATAACCCCATGGACATCCCATAATAACCCCATGTAACACATCCCATAATAACCCCATGTAACATCCCATAATAACCCCATGTAACATCCCATAATAACCCCATGTAACATCCCATAATAACCCCATGTAACACATCCCATAATAACCCCATGTAACATCCCATAATAACCCCATGTAACACATCCCATAATAACCCCATGTAACACATCCCATAATAACCCCATGTAACACATCCCATAATAACCCCATGTAACATCCCATAATAACCCCATGTAACATCCCATAATAACCCCATGTAACACATCCCATAATAACCCCATGTAACATCCCATAATAACCCCATGTAACACATCCCATAATAACCCCATGTAACATCCCATAATAACCCCATGGACATCCCATAATAACCCCATGTAACATCCCATAATAACCCCATGTAACACATCCCATAATAACCCCATGTAACATCCCATAATAACCCCATGTAACATCCCATAATAACCCCATGGACATCCCATAATAACCCCATGTAACACATCCCATAATAACCCCATGTAACATCCCATAATAACCCCATGTAACACATCCCATAATAACCCCATGTAACATCCCATAATAACCCCATGTAACATCCCATAATAACCCCATGTAACATCCCATAATAACCCCATGTAACATCCCATAATAACCCCATGTAACATCCCATAATAACCCCATGTAACACATCCCATAATAACCCCATGTAACATCCCATAATAACCCCATGTAACACATCCCATAATAACCCCATGTAACATCCCATAATAACCCCATGTAACACATCCCATAATAACCCCATGTAACATCCCATAATAACCCCATGTAACACATCCCATAATAACCCCATGTAACATCCCATAATAACCCCATGTAACATCCCATAATAACCCCATGTAACACATCCCATAATAACCCCATGTAACATCCCATAATAACCCCATGTAACACATCCCATAATAACCCCATGTAACATCCCATAATAACCCCATGTAACACATCCCATAATAACCCCATGTAACATCCCATAATAACCCCATGTAACACATCCCATAATAACCCCATGTAACATCCCATAATAACCCCATGTAACATCCCATAATAACCCCATGTAACATCCCATAATAACCCCATGTAACATCCCATAATAACCCCATGTAACACATCCCATAATAACCCCATGTAACACATCCCATAATAACCCCATGTAACATCCCATAATAACCCCATGTAACACATCCCATAATAACCCCATGTAACATCCCATAATAACCCCATGTAACACATCCCATAATAACCCCATGGACATCCCATAATAACCCCATGTAACATCCCATAATAACCCCATGTAACACATCCCATAATAACCCCATGTAACATCCCATAATAACCCCATGTAACATCCCATAATAACCCCATGTAACATCCCATAATAACCCCATGTAACATCCCATAATAACCCCATGTAACACATCCCATAATAACCCCATGGACATCCCATAATAACCCCATGTAACATCCCATAATAACCCCATGTAACACATCCCATAATAACCCCATGTAACACATCCCATAATAACCCCATGTAACATCCCATAATAACCCCATGTAACATCCCATAATAACCCCATGGACATCCCATAATAACCCCATGTAACACATCCCATAATAACCCCATGTAACACATCCCATAATAACCCCATGTAACATCCCATAATAACCCCATGGACATCCCATAATAACCCCATGTAACACATCCCATAATAACCCCATGTAACACATCCCATAATAACCCCATGTAACATCCCATAATAACCCCATGTAACATCCCATAATAACCCCATGTAACATCCCATAATAACCCCATGGACATCCCATAATAACCCCATGTAACACATCCCATAATAACCCCATGTAACATCCCATAATAACCCCATGTAACACATCCCATAATAACCCCATGTAACATCCCATAATAACCCCATGTAACATCCCATAATAACCCCATGTAACACATCCCATAATAACCCCATGTAACATCCCATAATAACCCCATGTAACATCCCATAATAACCCCATGTAACATCCCATAATAACCCCATGTAACACATCCCATAATAACCCCATGTAACACATCCCATAATAACCCCATGTAACACATCCCATAATAACCCCATGTAACACATCCCATAATAACCCCATGTAACATCCCATAATAACCCCATGTAACACATCCCATAATAACCCCATGTAACATCCCATAATAACCCCATGTAACATCCCATAATAACCCCATGTAACATCCCATAATAACCCCATGTAACATCCCATAATAACCCCATGTAACACATCCCATAATAACCCCATAGACATCCCATAATAACCCCATGTAACATCCCATAATAACCCCACAGACATCCCATAATAACCCCCTATCCGCCCCATAGCGCCCCATAGCTGCCCCATATCCGCCCCATAGATCCCCCATAGATCCCCATAGCCGCCCTATAGCGCCCCATATCTGCCCCACAGCCGCCCCATAGCGCCCCATAGATCCCCCATAGATACCCCAGAGCCACCCCATAGATTTCCCATAGCACCCCATATCCGCCCCATAGATCCCCCATATGCTCCACAGCCGCCCCATAGCGCCCCATAGCGCCCCATAGCGCCCCATAGATCCCCCATATCCGCCCCATAGATCCCCCATATCCGCCCCATAGATCCCCCATATCTGCCCCATATCCGCACCATAGATCCCCCATAGCGCCCCATAGATCCCCCATATCTGCCCCACAGCTGCCCCATAGCGCCCCATAGCCGCCCCATATCCACCCCATAGATCCCCCATCTGCCCCACAGCCGCCCCATAGATCCCCCATATGCCCTCTATCCACCCCATAGCGCCCCATAGCTGCCCCATGTCTGCCCCATAGCCGCCCCATAGATCCCCCATATCCGCCCCATAGATCCCCCATCTGCCCCACTGCCGCCCCATAGCGCCCCCTATCCGCCCCATAGCGCCCCATAGATCCCCCATATGCCCCATAGATCCCCCATATCTGCCCCACAGCTGCCCCATAGCGCCCCATAGCCGCCCCATATCCGCCCCATAGATCCCCCATCCGCCCCACAGCCGCCACTCACCAGCCCCACGGGCTCCTTCTCGGCCGCAGCCAGCAGCACGGCGCCCGTCACCATGAACTGGGGGGGGGGGGGACAGCTGCCCCATAGCCGCCCCATAGATCCCCCATAGCCGCCCCATAGATCCCCTATAGCCGCCCCATAGATCCCCTATAGATCCCCTATAGATCCCCCATAGCCGCCCCATAGATCCCCTATAACCGCCCCATAGATCCCCTATAGCCACCCCATAGATCCCCTATAGCCGCCCCATAGATCCCCTATAACTGCCCCATAGATCCCCTATAGATCCCCTATAACTGCCCCATAGATCCCCATAGATCCCCCATAGCCACCCCATAGATCCCCCATAGATCCCTTATAGCTGCCCCATAGATCCCCTATAGATCCCCTATAGCCGCCCCACAGATCCCCTATAGATTCCCCTATAACTGCCCCATAGATCCCCTATAACCGCTCCATAGATCCCCTATAGATCCCCTATAGCCGCCCCATAGATCCCCTATAGCTGCCCCATAACCACCCCATAACCACCCCATAACTGCCCAAATGCCCCATAGCCGCCCTATAAGTGCCCCAAATGCCCCATAACCACCCCATAACCGCCCCATAACCGCCCCATAACGACCCCAAATGCCCCATAACCACCCCATAACCACCCCATAACTGCCCCATAACCGCCCCAAATGCCCCATAACCACCCCATAACCGCCCCAAATGCCCCATAACGACCCCATAACCGCCCCATAACCACCCCATAACGACCCCAAATGCCCCATAACCACCCCATAACCGCCCCATAATCTCCCCCTAAATGCCCCAAATGCCCCATGACCACCCCATAACCACCCCATAACCGCCCCAAATGCCCCATAAACACCCCATAACCACCCCAAATGCCCCATAACCACCCCATAACCGCCCCAAATGCCCCATAAACACCCCATAACCACCCCAAATGCCCCATAACCACCCCATAACCGCCCCAAATGCCCCATAAACACCCCATAACCACCCCAAATGCCCCATAACCACCCCATAACCACCCCAAATGCCCCATAGCCGCCCCATAACCGCCCCAAATGCCCCATAACCACCCCATAACCACCCCATAACGACCCCAAATGCCCCATAACCACCCCATAACCGCCCCAAATGCCCCATAGCCGCCCCATAACCGCCCCAAATGCCCCATAGCCGCCCCATAAGTGCCCCAAATGCCTCATAACCACCCCAGAACCGCCCCATAACCACCCCATAAATGCCCCAAATGCCCCATGACCACCCCATAACCACCCCATAACGACCCCAGAACCGCCCCAAATGCCCCATAGCCACCCCATAACCACCCCATAAATGCCCCAAATGCCCCATAAACGCCCCATAACCACCCCATAACCACCCCATAACCGCCCCATAACCACCCCATAACGACCCCAAATGCCCCATAACCACCCCAGAACCGCCCCAAATGTCCCATTGCCACCCCATAACCGCCCCAAATGTCCCTTAGCCGCCCCATAAGTGCCCCAAGTGCCCCATAACCACCCCAGAACCACCCCCTAAATGCCCCAAATGCCCCATAACCACCCCAGAACCACCCCATAACCACCCCATAAGTGCCCCGAATGCCCCATAACCACCCTATAACCACCCCATAACGACCCCAAATGCCCCAGAATCACCCCATAACCACCCCCCAAATCCCCCAAATGTTCCATAACCACCCCATAACCACCCCATAACCACCCCATAAGTGCCCCAAATGACCCATAACCACCCTATAACCACCCCATACCGACCCCAAATGCCCCATAACCACCCCATAAGCACCCCCTAAATGCCCCAAATGCCCCATAACCACCCCATAACCACCCCATAACCACCCCAAACTCCCCATACCACCCCATAACCACCCCATAAGTGCCCCAAATGCCCCATGACCACCCCATAACCACCCCATAACCACCCCATAACCACCCCATACCGTCCCATAAGTGCCCCAAATGCCCCATAGCCGCCCCATGAGTGCCCCAAATGCCCCATAGCCACCCCATAACCACCCCATAACCACCCCAAATGCCCCATAACCGCCCCATAACCACCCCATACCGTCCCATAAGTGCCCCAAATGCCCCATAAGTGCCCCATAACACCCCAAGTGCCCCATAACCACCCCATAACCACCCCATAACACCCCTAGTGCCCCATAGCCACCCCATAACGGCCTCATAACGACCCCAAATGCCCCAGAACCACCCCATAAGTGCCCCATAAGTGCCCCAAATGCCCCCTAGCCACCCCATAACCACCCCATAAGTGCCCCAAATGCCCCATAACCACCCCATAACCACCCCATAACCACCCCATAACCACCCCATAACACCCCTAGTTCCCCATAGCCACCCTATAACGGCCTCATAACGACCCCAAATGCCCCAGAACCACCCCATAACCACCCCAAATGCCCCAAATGCCCCATAACCGCCCCATAACCACCCCATGACCACCCCAAATGCCCCATTGCCACCCCATAAGTACCCCAAATGCCCCATAACCACCCCATAACCGCCCCATAACGACGCCAAATGCCCCATAATCACCCCATAACCACCCCATAAATGCCCCAAATGCCCCATAACCATCCCATAACCACCCCATAACCACTCCATAACCACCCCATAGCCGCCCCATAACCACCCCAAATGCCCCATAACCACCCCATGACCACCCCAAATGCCCCATTGCCACCCCATAACCACCCCAAATACCCCATAACCACCCCACAACCGCCCCATAACAACACCAAATGCCCCATAGCCACCCCATAACCACCCCATAGCGACCCCAAATGCCCCTTAGCCACCCCATAACCACCCCAAATGCCCCATAGCCGCCCCATAACCGCCCCAAATGCCCCATAAGCACCCCATAACGACCCCAAATGCCCCATAACCACCCCATAACCACCCCATAACCGCCCCAAATGTCCCATAGCCGCCCCATAAGTGCCCCAAATGCCCCATAACCGCCCCATAACCGCCCCATAAACGCCCCATAACCACCCCATAACCACCCCAAATGCCCCATAGCCGCCCTATAAGTGCCCCAAATGCCCCATAACCACCCCATAAGTGCCCCAAATGCCCCATAACCACCCCATAACCGCCCCAAATGCCCCATAACCACCCCATAACCACCCCATAACCGCCCCAAATGCCCCATGACCACCCCATAACCACCCCATAAGTGCCCCCCCAGACCCCATAACGACCCCCCCCCCCCCTCACCAGCACCCCGGTGCCCACGGGGACCCCAAGCAGGGCGCTGAAGGGTTCCTGCAGGGCCGCCAGCAGCGCCGACCCCAAAGACGTCTGTAGGGCCCCCAGCAGCACCTGCGTCACCTGGGGGGGGGCAGCGACCCCATAGTGGGACCCAGAGGGACACAGAGGGACCCCAGAGGGACCCTATAGGGACCCCATAGGGATGCACATATAGAGATCCCATAGAGATCCTATAGGGACCCCGTAGGAACACAGAGGGACCCCATAGGGCCCCATAGAGCCCCATAGAGCCCCATAGAGCCCCATAGAGACCCATAGAGACCCATAGAGACCCCATAGTGCCCCATAGAGACCCATAGAGACCCATAGAGACCCATAGAGACCCATAGAGCCCCATAGAGACCCCATAGGGACCCATAGAGCCCCATAGGGACCCCATAGGAACCCATAGAGCCGCATAGAGACCCATAGAACCCCATAGAGCCCCCACAGAGACCCATAGAACCCCATAGAGACCTCATAGAGCCCCATAATGACCCCACAGACCCCATAGAGCCCCATAGAGACCCATAGAGCCCCACAGAGCCCCCATAGAACCCCATAGAGACCCATAGAGCTTTATAAAGACCTCATAGAGCCCCATAGAGACCCATAGAGACCCCATAGAGACCCCATAGAGATCCATAGAGACCCATGGAGACCCATAGAGACCCATAGAGACCCCATAGAGACCCATAGCAACCCATAGTGACCCACAGAACCCCATAACTGCCCCATAGAGCCCCCATAGAGAGCCATAGAGCCCAATAGAGCCCCATAGAGACCCCATAGAACCCCATGGAGCCCCATAGAGCCCCATAAAACCCCACAGAGACCCATAGAGACCCCATAGAGCCCCATAGAGACCCATAGAACCCCATAGAGCCCCATAGAGACCCCATAGAGCCCTCATAGAGACCCATAGAGACCCCATAGAGACCCATAGAGACCCCATAGAGACCCATAGTGACCCCATAGAGACCGATAGAGACCCCATAGAGTCCCCACAGAGACCCATAGAGACCCCATAGAGACCCCATAGAGCCCCATAAAACCCCATAGAGCCCCATAAAGACACCATAGAGACCCATAGTGCCCCATAAAGACCCCATAGAGCCCAATAGAGCCCCATAGAGACCCATACAGACCCCATACAAACCCCATACAGACCAGAGAGCCCCATAGAGCCCAATAGAGCCCCATAGAGTCCCGTAGAGACCCCATAAAGACCCCATAGAGACCCCATAGAGCCCCATAGAGACCCACGGAACCCCATAGAACCCCATAGAGACCCCATAGAGCCCCATAAAGACCCCATAGAGCCCCATAGAGACCCACAGAACCCCATAGAGACCCATGGAGCCCCATAGAGCCCCATCGAGACCGAAAGAGACCCCATAGAGACCCCATGGAGACCCCATAGAGACCCCATAGAGCCCCATAGAGACCCATAGAGAACCATAGGGCCCCATAGAACCCAATGGAGACCCCATAGGAACCCATAGAGCCCCATAGAACCCCATAGAGACCCCATAGAGACCCCATAGAGACCACTTAGGGCCCCATAAAACCCCATAGATCCCCATAGAGACCCCATAGGGCCCCATAAAACCCCATAGAGCCCCATAGAGACCCATAGAGACCCATAGAGACCCCATAAAACCCCATACAGACCAAAGAGCCCCATAGAGCCCCATAGAGCCCCCATAGAACCCCATAGAGTCTCATAGAGCCCCATAGAGCCCAATAGAGACCACTTAGGGCCCCATAGAGACCCATAGAACCCCATAGGAACCCATAGGAACCCATAGAGCCCCCATAAAGACCCCATAAAGACCCCATAGAGACCCATAGAACCCCATAGAGCCCCATAGAGACCCATAGCCACCCATAGCGACCCATAGAACCCCATAACTGCCCCATAGAGCCCCATAAAGACCCCATAGGACCCCATAGATCCCCCACTCACCCCCAGTGCCTTGGCCTCCCCCCTCAGTCCACGTTTGGGTTTATGGGGCGCCCCGTTTTCGGCTCCCCCCGGGACGATGCGGGTCAGCACCACCACTTCCTCCATCCTTCCACTGAGGGACGCAACATCCCATAATAGCCCCCCCCCCCCCCCCCCCCCTCAGTGCCCCGTAAACCCCACAATCCCCCCCCCAAACACCCCATAATATCCTTAAATCCCCCCCGGTAGCCCCACAACACCCCATAATAATCCCCCAATTCACCCCTATTACCCCGCAGCACCCTACAATCCTCATTAATATCCCACGGTACCCTCCTCCATCCCATAATACCCACAAGCCCCCCCCCTGTAATACCCCCCGAATACCCCCCAGTATTTTCCCTTTGCCATCCCATAATACCCTCCTCTCCAGCCCATAATATCCCCTGCCATCCCATAATATCCCCCATAACTCCCCATTAACCCCCCATCCACCCCATAATACTCCCCTCCATCCCATAATACCCCCATAGCCTCTCATTAATCCCCCCCATCCACCCCATAACACCGCCCTCCATCCCATAATATCCCCCATAACCCCCCGTAATACCCCCCTTCCATCCCATAATACCCCCCATGACCCCCATTAACCCCCCCCTCCATCCCATAATACTCCTCCATCCCATAATACCCCCATAAACCCCCATTAATTCTCCCCTCCATCCCATAATACCCCCCTGCCAACCCATAATACTCCCCTCCTCCATCCCATAATACCCCCATAACCCCCCATTAATCCCCCCACCATCCCATAATAACCCCCTCCATCCCATAATGCCCCCCCTCCATCCCATAATACCCCCCATGACCCCCATTAACCCCCCCCGCCATCCCATAATACCCCCCATCCCATAATACCCCCCATAACCCCCCATTAACCTCCCCGCCATCCCATAATACCCCCATAACCCCCCATAATACCCCCCTGCCATCCCAGAATACCCCCCCTCCATCCCATAATACCCCCCATAACCCCCATTAACCCCCCCTCCATCCCATAATACCCCCCCATCCCATAATACCCCCAATAATCCCCCCATTAATGCCCCCCCCTCCATCCCATAATACCCCCCATGACCCCCATTAACCCCCCCTCCATCCCATAATACTCCTCCATCCCATAATACCCCCATAACCCCCCATTAATTCCACCCTGCCATCCCATAATAACCCCCCTCCATCCCATAATACCCCCATAACCCCCCATTAATTCCCCCCTCCATCCCATAATACCCCCCTGCCAACCCATAATACTCCCCTCCTCCATCCCATAATACCCCCATAACCCCCCATTAATCCCCCCACCATCCCATAATAACCCCCTCCATCCCATAATGCCCCCCCTCCATCCCATAATACCCCCCATGACCCCCATTAACCCCCCCCGCCATCCCATAATACCCCCCATCCCATAATACCCCCCATAACCCCCCATTAACCTCCCCGCCATCCCATAATACCCCCATAACCCCCCATAATACCCCCCTGCCATCCCAGAATACCCCCCCTCCATCCCATAATACCCCCCATAACCCCCCATTAATGCCCCCCTCCATCCCATAATACCACCCCATCCCATAATACCCCCATAGCCCCCCATTAATCCCCCTCTCCATCCCATAATTCCCCCGTCTCCATCCCATAATACTCACCCCATCCATCCCATAATACCCCCCCCATCCCATAATACCCCCATAACTCCCCATTAATTCCCCCCTCCATCCCATAAAACCCCCCATGACCCCCATTAACCCCCCCTGCCATCCCATAATACCCCCCTCCATCCCATAATAGCCCCATAAACCCCATTAATCCCCCTCTGCATCCCATAATACCCCCCCATCCCATAATACCCCCAATAATCCCCCCATTAATGCCCCCCCCTCCATCCCATAATACCCCCCATGACCCCCATTAACCCCCCCGCCATCCCATAATACCCCCCCATCCCATAATACCCCCATAGCCCCCTATTAATCCCCCTCTCCATCCCATAATAACCCCCCTGCCATCCCATAATTCCCCCAATAACACCCCATTAATCCCCCCCCCGCCATCCCATAATACCCCCCTGCCATCCCATAATACCCCCATAGCCCCCCATTAATGCCCCCCGCCATCCCATAATACCCCAACCTCCATTCAGGACTTTGGACCCCCCTCTCCCCTCCCCCTCCCCCTCCCCTCAGGCCGCCATTTTGGATTAGGCTCCGCCCCCCCGAGCGCCATTTTTATTTTGGCTCCGCCCCCCAGCCGCCATTTTTCTTTAGGCTTCGCCCCCGGCCGCCATTTTTGTTTTGGCTCCGCCCCCCGGCCGCCATTTTTGTCTTGGCTCCGCCCCCTTTTTGAGGCCCGGTTTCGTTTTAAGGCGAAAACGAACAATTTTGGTGAAAAAAACACCACAAAAATCCCTTTTTTTTTCTTTTTTCCCTTTTTTCTCCTTTTTTTCTCCTTTTTTCCTCTTTTTTTTTCTCCTTTTTTTCTTTTTTCTCCTTTTTTTCTCCTTTTTTTCTCCTTTTTTCCTCTTTTTTTCTCTTTTTTTCCTTTTTTTCCTCTTTTTTCCTTTTTTCTCCTATTTTTCCTATTTTTTTTTTCCTCTTTTTTTCTCCTTTTTTTCTCTTTTTTTCCTTTTTTTTCTCCTTTTTTCTCCTTTTTTCTCTTTTTTCTCCTTTTTTTCTCTTTTTTCCTCTTTTTTTCTCCTTTTTTTCTCCTTTTTTCTCCTTTTTTCCTTTTTTCCTCTTTTTTTCTCCTTTTTTTCTCCTTTTTTCCCTTTTTTTCTCCTTTTTTCTCCTTTTTTCTCCTTTTTTCTCTTTTTTTCTCCTTTTCCCTCTTTTTTCCTCCTTTTTTCCTCTTTTTTTCTCCTTTTTTCTCTTTTTCCTCCTTTTTTTCTCTTTTCCCCCCTTTTTTTTCTGTCCCCGTTCACATTTTGGGGTGAAAACGGTGATTTTTGGGAGCCCTGTGATAACGCTTCAATTCTGGGGGAAAATCTCTCATTTTCGGGGCTGTTTTTACATTTTCTGACAGTTTTGCCCAAAATCGCAGTTTTTTACACTCTCAAAATCCCCATTTTTAACCCAAAAAATACATTTTTGATGCCCAAAATCCCCATTTTTGCCCCCAAAATCCACATTTTCTGTTTCTAAAAATCTCCATTTTTGCACCAAATTTCCCCTTTTCCCGCGCTTAAAATTCCCATTTTTACCCAAAATTCCCATTTCTTAATCCTCAAAAACCCCCATTTTTTACCAAAATCCCCATTTTTACCCAAAATCCCCATTTTTTACACTCAAAAATCCCCATTTTTGCCCCAAATTCCCATTTCTCATTCTCAAAAATCCCCATTTTCCCCCAAAATGCACATTTTTATTTCTCAAAAATCCCCATTTTGCCCCAAAACCCCATTTATTATTCTTAAAAATCCTCATTTTTGCCTTAAATCCCCATTTTTCATTAAAAAATCCCCACTTTCCCCAAAATCCCCATTTTTATTTCTCAAAATCCCCATTTTCCCCCAAAATCCCCATTTTTCATTCTGAAAATCCCCATTTTTTCCCCAAATCCCCATTTTTCCATTATAAAAAATCCCCATTTTCCCCCAAAATGCACATTTTTATATCTCAAAACCCCCATTTTTACCCAAAATCCCCATTTTTCCAGTCCCCAAATTTCCCATTTTAGCCCCAAATCTCCATTTTTTACTCCCAAAAATCCCCATTTTTATCCAAAATCTCCATTTTCATTCACAAAAATCGCATTTTTTACCCCAAATCTCCATTTTTTAATCCTCAAAAATCCCCATTTTTGCCCCAAATCCCCATTTTTATTTCTCAAAACCCCCCATTTTCCCCCAAAATCCCCATTTTTCATTCTGAAAATCCCCATTTTTCCCCCCAAATCCCCATTTTTCCATTATAAAAAAACACCATTTTCCCCCCAAATGCACATTTTTTATTCTCAAAATCCCCATTTTTACCCCAAACCCCCATTTTTCCAGCCCCAAATTTCCCATTTTAGCCCCAAACCCCCATTTTTCATTCTCAAAAATCCCCATTTTTATCCAAAATCTCCATTTTTATTTCGAAAAACTCGCAATTTTTGCCCCAAATCCCCATTTTTCATTCTCAAAAATCCCCATTTTTGCCCCAAATCCCCATTTTTCCATTATAAAAATCCCCATTTTCCCCCAAAATGCACATTTTTATTTCTCAAAACCCCCCATTTTTACCCAAAACCCCCATTTTTCATTCTCAAAAATCCCCATTTTTATCCAAAATCTCCATTTTTATTTCCCAAAAATCCCCATTTTTCCCCCAAAATCCCCATTTTTCATTCTCAAAAACCCCCATTTTTATCCAAAATCTCCATTTTTCCATTATAAAAATCCCCATTTTCCCCCAAAATCCCCATTTTTATTTCTCAAAATCCCCATTTTTCCCCCAAATTCCCATTTTTCACTATTAAAAAAACCACATTTCCCCCAAAATGCACATTTTTATTTCTCAACCCCCCCCATTTTTACCCCAAACCCCCATTTTTTACCCCAAAATCCCCCCCCCCTCCCCCCCCCGGTTGATTTTAAGCCCAAATCCCCCAAATTCCGCCCCTCCGTGACCAAAAATCGCCGTTTTTCAGCATTTCGTTCCCGCGTCGTTTTTGGGGTAAAAAAGCGCCGTTTTGGGACCGCCGAGGAGGGCGATGGAGGGGGGCGGCCACGTGACCACGAGGCGGACTGACGTCATCGGTGACGTCATCAGCGGCGCCTGGCCCTTTAAGATGGGGGGGGGGGGGGGGGGGGTTAGGACCCAAAATCGCCCGAATTCGCCCCAAAATCCCCATTTTTGCCCCAAATCCCCATTTTTGTTCTTAAAAATCCCCATTTTGACCCAAAATTCCCATTTCTTAACTCAAAAATTGCCGTTTTTGCCCCAAATCCCGATTTTTGACCCCAAATCCCAATTTTTTAACTCTCAAAAATCCCCATTTTTGACCCCAAATTCCCATTTTTGTTATTAAAAATCCGCATTTTGACCCCAAAATTCCCATTTCTTAACTCAAAAATCGCCAGTTTTGCCCCAAAACCCCATTTCTCAACCCTCAAAATCCCCATTTTTGACCCAAAATCCCGATTTTGACCCCAAATTCTCATTTTTTAGCTCTCCAAAATCCCCATTTCTACCCCAAATCCCCATTTCTCAACCCTCAAAATCCCCATTTTTGACCCCAAAATCCCCATTTTTCCAGTCCAAAAATCCCCGTTTTTGCCCCAAATTCCCATTTCTTAATTCTCAAAATCCCCATTTTTGACCCCAAATCCCCATTTTTACCCCAAATTCCCATTTCTTAACTCTCAAAAATCCCTATTTTTGCCCCAAATTCCATTTTCTGAACCCCCAAAACCCCCATTTTGGCCCCAAATCCCCATTTCTTAATCCTCAAAATCCCCATTTTTGACCCAAATCCCCATTTCTTAACTCAAAAATCCCCATTTTTGACCCAAAATCCCCATTTTTCACCCCAAATCCCCATTTTTTAACTCTCAAAAATCCCCATTTTAACCCCAAATCCCCATTTTTGACCCCAAAATTCCCATTTCTTAACTCAAAAATCGCCATTTTTGCCCCAAAACCCCATTTTTACCACAAATTCCCATTTCCTGACTCTCGAAAATCCCCATTTTTGCCCCAAATCCCCATTTCTCAACCTAAAAATCCCCATTTTTGTTGGAAAAATCCCCATTTTGACTCAAAATCCCCATTTCTTAATCCTAAAAATCCCCATTTTTGACCCCAAATTCTCATTTTTTACCTCTCAAAAATCCCCATTTTGACCCCAAATCCCCATTTCTCAACCCTCAAAATCCCCATTTTTGACCCCAAATCCCCATTTATTAACTCTCAAAAATCCCCATTTTGACCCCAAATCCCCATTTTTGTTCTTAAAAATCCCCATTTTGACCCCAAATCCCCATTTCTGAACCCTCAAAATTCCCATTTTTGACCCCAAATCCCCAATTTTCCAGTCCCAAAATTCCCCATTTTTGACCCAAAATTCCCATTTCCCACTCTCAAAAATCGCCATTTTTGCCCCAAATCTCCATTTCTGAACCCTAAAAATCCCCATTTTTCACCCAAATCCTCATTTCTCACTCTCAAAAATCGCCATTTTTGCCCCAAATCCCCATTTTTCCCCAAATTCCCATTTTTTATTCTCAAAAATCCCCATTTCGACCCCAAATCCCCATTTTTCTGTCCTTTAAAAACCCCATTTTGTCCCAAAATCCCACTTTTTTAATCCTCAAAATCCCCATTTTGACCCAAAATTCGCTTTTTTCTGTCCTTTAAAAATCCCATTTTGCCCCAAAATCCCCGTTTCCCATGACTAAAAATCACCATTTTGACCCAAAATCGCCATTTTTTCCTCCCCCAAAACCGCCGTTTTTGCCCCAAATCTCCGTTTCCCAACTCCTCAAAATCCCCATTTTTTTTCCCACGTGGTTTTAAGACCCAAAATCGCCGGAATTTGACCCAAAATCGAGGCAAAAAATGAGATGTTCCAGGAGGAAAAATGGGGATTTGGGGTAAAAATGGGGATTTTTGAGAGCAAAATTTGGGGATTTTGGGGTAAAATCGGGGATTTTGAGGATGAAAAAATGTGAATTTGGGGCAAAAATGGGGATTTTTGAGAGCGAAAAATGGGGAAATTTGGGCAAAAACGGCGATTTTGAGAGGGAGAAATGAGGATTTGGGTGAAAAATGGGGATTTTTAGGGTTCAGAAATGGAGATTTTGGGGCAAAAATGGCGATTTTTGAGGATTAAAAATGGAGATTTTTAAAAATGAAAAATGGGGATTTGGGGTAAAAATGGGGATTTTGAGGGTTAAAAAATGGGAATTTGGGTAAAAATGGGTATTTTTGAGAACGGAAAATGGGGATTTTGGGTCAAAATGGGGATTTTGAGGAGTGAAAAATGGTGATTTTGCGGCTAAAATGGGGATTTTGAGGGTTAAAAAATGGGAATTTGGGGCAAAAATGGGGATTTTTGAGAGGGAGAAATGGAAATTTGGGGCAAAATTGGGGATTTTGAGGAGTGAAAAATGGGGATTTTGGGTCAAAATGGGGGTTTTTGAGAAGGAAAAATGGGGATTTTGAGGGTTAAGAAATGGGGATTTGGGGCAAAAATGACGATTTTTAGTCATGGAAATCGGGAATTTGGGTCAAAAATGGGGATTTTGAGGGTTCAGAAATGGGGATTTGGAGCAAAAATGGCGATTTTTGAGAATGAAAAATGCAGATTTTGGGTAAAAATGCGGGTTTTTGAGAGGGAGAAATGGAAATTTGGGTCAAAAGTGGGGATTTTGAGGAGTGAAAAATGGGGATTTTGGGTCAAAACGGGGATTTTTGAGAAGGAAAAATGGGGATTTGGGGGATTAAGAAATGGGGATTTGGGGCAAAAATGGCGATTTTTAGTCTTGGAAACCGGGAATTTGGGGCAAAAATGGGGATTTTGAAGGTTCGAAAACGGGGATTTGGGGCAAAAATGGCGATTTTTGAGAATAAAAAATGGAAATTTGGGGCAAAAATGGGGATTTTGGGGAATTTGTGTTATTGGGGGGAGGGAGTGGCACTGTTTTAAGACCCAAAATCAACGGAATTTGACCCAAAATTGGACTCCAAACCCACCTGGGGGGAGGGGGGGGGGAGGGGCTCTGTGTTAGGACCCAAAATCGCCGGAATTCACCCCAAAATTGAGGCTCCAAACCCACCTGGGGGGGGACCCGAATCTTCCGGATCCCTTTGCGACGTTTTCGGCAGCGGCACAGCCGTCCCATGGGGGGCAAAAAAACCCAAAAAGGGCTGAATTTACCCCAAAAAAGGTGTTGGGTTTTGGTGGTGGTGGTGGTGGGTTTTGGTTTTGAACCAAAATCGTCAGAATTGGACCCAAAACGGCGGAGGAAAAAGAGCACAAAAAAAAAAAGGTTCTGTCAACGGGGGAGCCCAAAATGAATGAAAATATCAAAAAAATGACTCAAAATGAGACAAAAAGACCCAAAATGTGACCAAAATGTCACCAGAATGACCCCAAAATGGTCCCAAAAATGAGGGAAAGATCCCAAAATGACCCAAAGTGACCCAGAATGGCCCCAAAATGACCCAAAATGTCCCAAATTGATCCCAAAATGCCCCAAGCTGTGCCTAAAATGACCTAAAATGACCCAAAACGACCCAAAATGACCCCAAAGATGATTGAAATATCCCCAAATAACCCCCAAAATGACCCAAAATGACCCAAATTCAGCCTGAAATGACCCCAAAATGACCCAAAATGATCCCAAAAAATGATTGAAAGATCTCAAAATGACCCAAAATGACCCAAAATTGCCCCAAAATGGCCCAAATATGCCCCAAACTGCCCCCAAAATGACCCCAAAATGACCCAAAATGACCCCAAAAATGATCGAAAGATCCCAAAATGACCCAAATTGTCCCCAAAAATCTTCTCAAAATGACCCAAATATCCCCAAATGACCCAAAATGGTCCCAAAAATGTCCCCAAAATGACCCAAAATTATCCCGAAAATGATGGAAAGATCCCAAAATGACCCCAAAATGACCCAAAATTGCCCCAAAATGGCCCAAATATGCCCCAAACTGCCCCCAAAATGACCCAAAATAACCCAAAATGGCCCAAATATGCCCCAAACTGCCCCCAAAATGACCCAAAATGTCCCCAAAAATCTTCCCCAAATGACCCAAATATCCCCAAATGACCCAAAATGTTCCCAAAAATGTCCCCAAAATGACCCAAAATGGTCCCAAAAATGATGGAAAGATCCCAAAATGACCCAAAGTGACCCAGAATGGCCTCAGAATGACCCACAATGTCCCAAAATGACCCAAAAATGCCCCAAGCTGTGCCTAAAATGACCCCAAAATGACCCCAAATGACCCCAAAAATGATCAAAACACCCCAAAATGACCCAAGATGACCCAAATTGTCCCCAAAATGGCCCCAAAATGACCCAAAATGACCCAAAATGACCCCAAAAATGATCGAAAGATCCCAAAATGACCCAAAATAACCCAAATTGTCCCCAAAAATCTTCCCCAAATGACCCAAATATCCCCAAATGACCCAAAATGGTCCCAAAAATGTCCCCAAAATGACCAAAAATGACCCAAAATGTTCCAAAATGATCCAAAAATGACCCAAAATGACCCAGAATGACCCCAAAATGATCCAAAATGGCCCCAAAATGACCCAAATATCCCCAAATGACCCAAAACGTTCCCAAAATTATCCAAAAAATGACTGAAAATGACCCAAAATGCCCCAAAATGCCCCAAAATGCCCCCAAAAGGCCCCAAAATGGCTCCAAAATGACCCCAAAATGACCAAAATGTGCCTGAAATGACCCAAAATGACCCCAAAATGACCCAAAATGACCCCAAAATGACCCAAAATGACCCAAATTGACCCCAAAATTATCCAAGAAATGTCCCAAAATGACCCCAAATGGCCCCAAAATGGCCCAAATATGCCCCCAAAATGCCCCAAAATGACCCAAATGTCCCCAAATGACCCAAAATGTTCACAAAATGGCCCCAAAATGACCCCAAATGTCCCCAAAAATGTTTCCAAAATGACCCCAAAATGATCAAAACGCCCCAAAATGACCCAAAATGTCCCCAAATGACCCAAAATGTTCCCAAAAATGTTTCCAAAAAAACCCCCAAAATGATCAAAATGACCCCAAATGACCCATAATGATCCAAAATGAGCCTGAAATGACCCAAAATGACTCAAAATGACCCCAAATGATCAAAAGATCCCAAAATGACCCAAAATGACCCAAATTGTCCCCAAAAATCTTCCCAAAATGACCCCAAATGTCCCCAAATTGGCACAAAGTGACCCAAATATGCCCCAAAATGTCCCCAAAAGACCCAAAAAGACCCAAAAAGACCCAAAATATCCCCAAAATGACCAAAATATCCCCAAAATGACCAAAATATCCCAATATGACCCAAAATGTTCCCAAAAATGTTTCCAAAATGACCCCAAAAATGATCAAAAGATCCCAAAATGCCCCAAAATGCCCCAAAATGTCCCCAAAAGTTTTCCAAAATGACCCCAAAAATGACCTAAAAAATCCCAAAATGATCAAAATGAACCAAAATGACCCAAATTGTCCCCAAAAATCTTCCCAAAATGACCCCAAATGTCCCCAAATTGGCACAAAATGACCCAAATATGCCCCAAAATGTCCCAGAATGTCCCCAAAAGACCCAAAAAGACCCCAAAAGACCCAAAATATCCCCAAAATGACCAAAATATCCCAATATGACCCAAAACGTTCCCAAAAATGTTTCCAAAATGACCCCAAAAATGATCAAAAGATCCCAAAATGCCCCAAAATGCCCAAAATGCCCCAAAAGTTTTTCAAAATGACCCCAAAAATGACCTAAAAAATCCCAAAATGACCCAAAATGACCCAAAATGACCCCAAATGATCAAAAGATCCCAAAATGACCCAAATTGTCCCCAAAAATGACCCCAAAATGACACAAAATGTCCCGAAAGTGATTAAAAAAATCACAAAAATGTCCCCAAAATGACCCCAAATGACCCAAAAAACCCAAAATCCCGAATTCTGCCCCAGAATAGAATTAAGAACCCCCCAAAATCCCTACTTGCCCCAAAATTGCATTTTTCACCCCCAAAATCCCAAATTCCCCCCCAAATCCTCAAATTTCCCCCAATCTTTCCCAAAAATCTCAACACAGAACCCCATAAAATCCCCTAAATCCGCTTTTTTTACCCCAAAAATCCCAAATTCCCCTCCAAAAACCCCCAGATTTCCCCCAAACCCCCAAAAATGACAGCAAAGAACCCCATAAAATCCCAAAATCCACATTTCTCAGCCCAAAAACCCCAAATTCCCCCAATCCCCCCAAAATCACAACACAGAACCCCCAAAATCTGCACTTTTCACCCCAAAAAACCCCCACAAAAAACCAAATTTCCCCCAATCCCCCCAAAATGACAACAATGAATCCCATAAAATCCCCAAATCCGCATTTTTAACCCCAAAATCCCAAATTCCTCCCCCCAAAAGACCCCAAATTTCCAACAAACCCCCCAAAATGACAACGAAGAACCCCATAAAATCCCAAAATCCACATTTTTCAACCCCAAAACCCCAAATTCTCCCCCCCCAAAACCCCCAAATCACCCCAAAATCAAGGCACCAACAGCCCCCAAATCCCCAAATCCGCATTTTTCACCCCAAAAACCCCAAATTTCCCCCCAAAAACCCCCAATTTCCCCCACAAAATCCCCTAAATCCGCATTTTTCAACCCAAAAACCCCAAATCCCCCCCCCAAAAACCCCCAATTTCCCCCATAAAATCCCAAAATCCACATTTTTCACCCCAAAAATCCCAAATTTCCTCCCCCAAAACCCCCAATTTCCCCCACAAAATCCCCTAAATCCTCATTTTTCAACCCAAAACCCCCAAATTCCACCCCAAAAACCCCCAATTTCCCCCATAAAATCCCCTAAATCCTCATTTTTCACCCCCAAAACCCCCAAATTCCTCCAAAATTGCCCAATTTCCCCCAAAATTGCCCAATTTCCCCCCTTCTCTCTTTGCCTGAAATCCGCAGCCTTTTTTTTTGCCCCAAATCAGCACTTTTCAGCCCAAAAACCCCAAATTTCCCCCAAACCCCCAAAAATGACAGCAAAGAACCCCATAAAATCCCAAAATCCACATTTTTCACCCCAAAAACCCCAAATTTACCCCCAATCACCCCCAAAATCACAACACAGAACCCCCCAAATCTGCACTTTTCACCCCAAAAAATCCCCACAAAAACCCAAATTTCCCCAAAGGCCCCAAAAATCTCAACACAGAACCCCAGAAAATCCCCAAATCCTCATTTTTCAACCCCAAAATCCCAAATTCCCCTCCAAAAAACCCCAAATTTCCCCCACCCCCCCAAAAATGACAGCGAAGAACCCCATAAAATCCCAAAATCCACATTTTTCAACCCCAAAACCCCCAAATTCTCCCCCCCAAAACCCCAATTTCCCCCACAAAATCCCCTAAATCCTCATTTTTCAACCCAAAAACCCCAAATCCCCCCCCAAAAAACCCCCAATTTCCCCCATAAAATCCCAAAATCCACATTTTTCACCCCCAAAATCCCAAATTTCCTCCCAAAAACCCCCAATTTCCCCCACAAAATCCCCAGATCCACATTTTTCAACCCAAAAACCCCAAATCCCCCCCCAAAATCCCCCAATTTCCCCCATAAAATCCCAAAATCCACATTTTTCACCCCAAAAATCCCAAATTTCCTCCCCCAAAACCCCCAATTTCCCCCACAAAATCCCCTAAATCCTCATTTTTCAACCCAAAACCCCCAAATTCCACACCAAAAACCCCCAATTTCCCCCATAAAATCCCCTAAATCCTCATTTTTCACCCCCAAAACCCCAAATTCCACCCCCAAAATCCCCCAATTTCCCCCATAAAATCCCAAAATCCACATTTTTCACCCCAAAAATCCCAAATTTCCCCCCCAAAACCCCCAATTTCACCCACAAAATCCCCTAAATCCTCATTTTTCAACCCAAAAACCCCAAATCCCCCCCCAAAATCCCCCAATTTCCCCCACAAAATCCCCTAAATCCGCATTTTTCACCCCAAAAATCCCAAATTTCCCCCCAAAAACCCCCAATTTCCCCCACAAAATCCCCTAAATCCTCATTTTTCAACCCAAAACCCCCAAATTCCACCCCAAAAACCCCCAATTTCCCCCACAAAATCCCCTAAATCCTCATTTTTCAACCCAAAAACCCCAAATCCCCCCCCCAAAAAACCCCCAATTTCCCCCATAAAATCCCAAAATCCATATTTTTCACCCCCAAAATCCCAAATTTCCTCCCCCAAAACCCCCAATTTCCCCCACAAAATCCCCAGATCCACATTTTTCAACCCAAAAACCCCAAATCCCCCCCCAAAATCCCCCAATTTCCCCCATAAAATTCCAAAATCCACATTTTTCACCCCCAAAATCCCAAATTTCCTCCCCCAAAACCCCCAATTTCCCCCACAAAATCCCCTAAATCCTCATTTTTCAACCCAAAAACCCCGAATTCCACCCCAAAAAACCCCCAATTTCCCCCCTAAAATCCCCTAAATCCACATTTTTCACCCCCAAAGCCCCAAATCCCTCCCAAAACGCCCCAATTTCCCCCACAAAATCCCCTAAATCCGCATTTTTCACCCCAAAATTGCCCAATTTCCCCCCTTCTCTCTTTGCCTGAAATCCGCAGCCTTTTTTTTTTTTGCCCAAAATCAGCACTTTTCAGCCCAAACGTCTCCTTCTTCCCCCCCCTCCCTTTTATAGGATTTTCCAGCGGATGTGGGACGCCCCAAAACCCCTCGTGACGCCCCAAAATTGGATGATTCAACCCCAAAATTGGATGATTCAACCCCAAAATTGGATGATTCAATCCCAAAACGTATCATTAAGGCCCGGAATGGGGTCAGGGTGGCCCCAAAAACCCGTAATTATGACCCAAAATGGGGCGGAGGCCCCAAAAAAAACCGGTTCCCCAAATCCCAAAACCGGTTTGGAAGCCCAATAAAAGCGGAGCCGAAGCCAAAGTGGGGAAGTTTGGCCCCAAAAGTCGGGCCTGAGAGTAAGAAATGGGATTTTCAGCCCTAAAATGAGGATCCTGAGCTCCAAAATTGGGATTTTCAGACAAAAAATGGGATTTTCAGCCCCAAAATTGAGAGCCTGAGCTCCAAAATAGGGATTTTCAGACCCAAAAGGGCCATTTTCAGACCCCAAAGTGGAATTTTCAGGCCCAAAAATGAGATTTTCAGCCCCAAAATGGAGATCCTGAGCTCCAAAAATGGGATTTTCAGACCAAAAATGCCATTTTTAGCCCCAAAATGGAAATCCTGAGACTAAAGAACGAAATTTTCAGCCCCAAAATGGAGATCCTGAGCTCCAAAAATGGCATTTTCAGACACAAAATGAGGATCCTGAGCTCCAAAAATGCGATTTTCAGACCAGAAATGGCATTTTCAGCCCCAAAATTGAGAGCCTGAGCTTCAAAAATGGGATTTTCAGACCAAAAATGGGATTTTCAGCCCCAAAATTGAGAGCCTGAGCTTCAAAAATGGGATTTTCAGACCAAAAATGGGATTTTCAGCCCCAAAATGGAGAGCCTGAGCTCCAAAAATGGGATTTTCAGCCCCAAACATGCCATTTTCAGACCCAAAAATGCCATTTTCAGACCCCAAAGTACCATTTTCAGCCCCAAAATGGAGATCCTGAGCTCCAAAAAGGGGATTTTCAGCCCTAAAATGCCATTTCTAGCCCCAAAACTGGAATTTTCAGACCAAAAATGGCATTTTCAGCCCCAAAATGGAGATCCTGAACTCCGAAGATGGGATTTTCAGACCCAAAAGTGGAATTTTCAGTCCAAAAATGGAATTTTCAGTCCCAAAAAAGCCATTTTCCGCCCCAAAATCGAGATCCTGAGCTCCAAAAATGGGATTTTCAGACCAAAAATGCCATTTTCAGCCCCAAAATGGAGATCCTGAGCTCCAAAAACGGGATTTTCAGACCCAAAATACCATTTCTAGCCCCAAATGTGGAATTTTCAGACCCAAAAGTGCCATTTTCAGCCCCAAAATGCCATTTTCAGACCCAAAATGGAGATCCTGGGCTCCAAGAATGGGATTTTCAGACCCAAAATGGAGACCCTGAGACTAAAAAACGGCATTTTCAGCCCCAAAATGGAGATCCTGAGCTCCAAAAATGAAATTTTCAGCCCCAAAATGCCATTTTTAACCCCAAAAGGGCCATTTTCAGCCCTAAAATGCCATTTTCTGCCCCAAAATGGAGACCCTGAGCTCCAAAAATGGGATTTCCAGACCCAAAAGTGCCATTTTCAGACCCAAAAGTGGAATTTTCAGACCCAAAATGGAGTTTCTGAACACCAAAATGAGATTTTCAGTCCCAGAATTGCCATTTCCAGTCCCAAAGTTGGGATTTTCAGCCCCTAAATGAAGTACCTCTATTCCAGAAATGGGATTTTCAGCCCCAAAATCAGGATTTGCAGCCTCAAAAGTGCCATTTTCAGCCCCAAAAGTGCCATTTTCAGCCCCAAAACGTATCATTAAGGCCAGGAATGGGGTCAGGGTGGCCCCAAAAACCCGTAATTATGACCCAAAATGGGGCGGAGGCCCCAAAAAAACCGGTTCCCCAAATCCCAAAACCGGTTTGGAAGCCCAATAAAAGCGGAGCCGAAGCCAAAGTGGGGCAGTTTGGCCCCAAAAGTCGGGGCTGAGAGTAAAATATGGGATTTTCAGCCCTAAAATGGAGATCCTGAGCTCCAAAATTGGGATTTTCAGACAAAAAATGGGATTTTCAGACCAAAAATGGAGATCCTGAGCTCCAAAATTGGGATTTTCAGACCAAAAATGGGATTTTCAGACCAAAAATGAGGATCCTGAGCTCCAAAAGTGGAATTTTCAGTCCTAAAAATGGAATTTTGAGCCCCAAAATGGAGATCCTGAGCTCCAAAAATGGCATTTTCAGACCTAAAATGGGATTTTCAGCCCGAAAGTGCCATTTTCAGTCCCAAAAAGGGATTTTCAGCCCCAAAATGGAGATCCTGAGCTCCAAAAATGAGATTTTCAGTCCTAAAGTGGGATTTTCAGACCCAAAAATGCCATTTTCAGACCCCAAAGTACCATTTTCAGTCCCAAAATGGAGATCTTGAGCTTCAAAAATTGGGATTTTCAGCCCCAAAAGTGCCATTTTCATATACAAAATGGGATTTTCAGCCCCAAAATGGAGATCCTGAGCTTCAAAAATGGGATTTTCAGCCCCAAAATGCCATTTCTAGCTCCAAAAGTGGAATTTTCAGTCCTAAAAATGGGATTTTCAGCCCCAAAATGGAGATCCTGAGCACCAAAAAGAGGATTTTCAGACCAAAAATGCCATTTTCCACCCCAAAATGGAGATCCTGAGCTCCAAAAATGGGATTTTCAGCCCCAAAATGGAGAGCCTGAGCTCCAAAAATGGGATTTTCAGCCCCAAAATGGAGATCCTGAGCTCCAAAAATGCGATTTTCAGACCAAAAATGGGATTTTCAGTCCCAAAATGGGATTTTCAGACCCAAAAATGCCATTTTCAGACCCCAAAGTACCATTTTCAGTCCCAAAATGGAGATCTTGAGCTTCAAAAATTGGGATTTTCAGCCCCAAAATGGGATTTTCAGCCCCAAAAATGCCATTTTCATATACAAAATGGAATTTTCAGCCCCAAAATGGAGATCCTGAGCTCCAAAAAGGGGATTTTCAGCCCCAAAATGCCATTTCTAGCTCCAAAAGTGGAATTTTCAATCCTAAAAATGGGATTTTCAGCCCCAAAATGGAGATCCTGAGCACCAAAAAGAGGATTTTCAGACCAAAAATGCCATTTTCCACCCCAAAATGGAGATCCTGAGCTCCAAAAATGGCATTTTCAGCCCCAAAATGGAGAGCCTGAGCTCCAAAAATGGGATTTTCAGCCCCAAAATGGAGATCCTGAGCTCCAAAAATGGGATTTTCAGCCCCAAAATGGAGATCCTGAGCTCCAAAAATGCGATTTTCAGACCAAAAATGGGATTTTCAGTCCTAAAATGGGATTTTCAGACCCAAAAATGCCATTTTCAGACCCCAAAGTACCATTTTCAGTCCCAAAATGGAGATCTTGAGCTTCAAAAATTGGGATTTTCAGCCCCAAAATGGGATTTTCAGCCCCAAAAATGCCATTTTCATATACAAAATGGAATTTTCAGCCCCAAAATGGAGATCCTGAGCTCCAAAAAGGGGATTTTCAGCCCCAAAATGCCATTTCTAGCTCCAAAAGTGGAATTTTCAGTCCTAAAAATGGGATTTTCAGCCCCAAAATGGAGATCCTGAGCACCAAAAAGAGGATTTTCAGACCAAAAATGCCATTTTCCACCCCAAAATGGAGATCCTGAGCTCCAAAAATGGGATTTTCAGCCCCAAAATGGAGAGCCTGAGCTCCAAAAATGGGATTTTCAGCCCCAAAATGGAGATCCTGAGCTCCAAAAATGCGATTTTCAGACCAAAAATGGGATTTTCAGTCCTAAAATGGGATTTTCAGACCCAAAAATGCCATTTTCAGACCCCAAAGTACCATTTTCAGCCCCAAAATGGAGATCCTGAGCTTCAAAAATTGGGATTTTCAGCCCCAAAATGGGATTTTCAGCCCCAAACATGCCATTTTCATATACAAAATGGAATTTTCAGCCCCAAAATGGAGATCCGGAGCTCCAAAAAGGGGATTTTCAGCCCTAAAATGCCATTTCTAGCCCCAAAAGTGGAATTTTCAGACCAAAAATGGCATTTTCAGCCCCAAAATGGAGATCCTGAGCTCCAAAATTGGGATTTTCAGCCCCAAAAATGCCATTTTCAGCCCCAAAATGGAGACCCTGAGCTCCAAAAATGAGATCAGCCTGAAAAGTGCCATTTTCAGCCCCACAAGTGGAATTTTCAGTCCTAAAAATGGGATTTTCAGCCCCAAAAGTGCTATTTTTAAACCCTAAAATGAAATTTTCAGCCCCAAAAAGGAGATCCTGAACTCCAAAAATGGGATTTTCAGCCCCCAAAATGCCATTTTCAGCCCAAAAATGAAGATCCTCAGCTCCTAAAGTGCCATTTTTTTGCCCTGAAAGTGCCATTTTCAGACGCAAAATTGAGATTTTTCAGCCCTAAAATTGAGATTTTCACCCCAAAAGAGATTTTCAGCTCTAAAATTGAGACTTTCAGCCCCAAAATTGAGATTTTCAGCCCTAAAATTGAGATTTTCCACCCCAAAATGGAGATTTTCTGCCCCGAAATGGAGATTTTTAGCCCTAAAATTGAGACTTTCTGCACCAAAATCGAGATTTTCCGCCCCAAAATGGAGATTTTTAGCCCTAAAATCGTGATTTTTAGCCCTAAAATTGAGACTTTCTGCCCCAAAATGGAGATTTTCAGTTCCAAAAGTGCCATTTTCAACCTCCAAATGGAGATTTTTTGCCTTAAAATCGTGATTTTCAGTCCCAAAATCGAGATTTTCAGCCCCAAAATCGAGACTTTCTGCCCCAAAATGGAGATTTTCAGCCCCAAAATTGAGACTTTCAGCCCCAAAATCGAGATTTTCAACCCCAAAATTGAGATTTTCCATCCCTAACTGGAGATTTTTTGCCTTAAAATCGTGATTTTCAGTCCCAAAATCGAGATTTTCAGCCCCAAAATCGAGACTTTCTGCCCCAAAATGGAGATTTTCACCCCCAAAATTGAGATTTTCAGCCCCAAACTCCCACATTTTGATCCCTGAGCCCCGAAATTGGATTTTTTTGCCCCAAAAACGAAGCTTCGGAGCCCCAGTCTCGGCTTTTTTCGCCCCTCCTCCGCTCACCTCGTTAATTGGCGCTAATTAACGTCGGCTCATTAACGCCTTCGGGAAGCTCCGGATTCGGTTTTGGTTCCTCCTTCCACTTTGGGTGGAAAAAAGCAGAAATTGGGACGGAAAGGGTGGGGTTGTGACGTCATCACGGGTTTTGGGGGAAAAAAGGGGCGTTTTGGTACAAGGAACACAGGGGGCTGCTCCTCATTTGCATGTCATTTGCATACGGTTTGCATACTGCAGCTCAATGGGATTTTCAGCCCCGAAATTGGGATTTTCAGCCCCAAAATGGGGTCCCTGATTCAAAAAAAAGGCATTTTCAGCCCCCAAAATGGGATTTTTTGTCCCCAAAAATGGGATTTTCAGCCCCAAAAGTGCAATTTTCAGACACAAAATGGGATTTTCAGCCCCAAAATGGGGTCCCAGATTCTAAAAAATGGCATTTTCAGCTCCAAAATGGAGTCCCCAAATCCCAAAATTGAGATTTTTAGCCCCAAAATGGAGTCCCTGATCTAAAAAAAAAGGCATTTTTAGCCCCAAAATGGGATTTTTTGTCCCCCAAAATGAAATTTTCAGCCCCAAAATTACGTTGAACCCAAAAATGGCATTTTCAGCCCCGCAAAATTGGACCAAAAATGGGATTTTCAGCCCCAAAAGTGGGATTTTCAGACCCAAAAGTACCATTTTCAGCCCCAAAATGGAATCCCTGATTCAAAAAAAGGCATTTTCAGCTCCCAAAATGAGATTTTTTGTCTCCAAAAATGGGATTTTCAGCCCCAAAAGTGCCATTTTCAGACACAAAATGGGATTTTCAGCCCCAAAACGGGGTGACCCAAAATCCCCAAATTGCGATTTTCAGCCCCAAAATGGAATCCCTGATTCCAAAATAAGGCATTTTTAGCCCCAAAAGTGGGATTTTTTGCCCCCCCAAAATGGTATTTTCAGCCCCAAAATTATCTTGATCCCAAAAATAGCATTTTGAGCCCCAAAATGCCATTTTCAGCCCCCCAAAATGGACCAAAAATGCCATTTTCAGCCCCAAAATGGGGTCCCTAACACCCAAAATTGACATTTTCAGTCCCCCAAAATTGGACCAAAATGGGATTTTCAGCCCCAAAAGTGGAATTTTCGGACCCAAAACGGCAGACCCAAAAAAGGCATTTTCAGACCCAAAATTGACATTTTCAGCCCCAAAACAATGAACACAAAAATGGGATTTTCAGAGCCTTCAAAATTGACATTTTCAGACCCAAAAAGTTGGACCCAAAAATGAGATTTTCAGCCTGAAAACAATGGACCCAAAAATGGGATTTTCAGACCCAAAATTGACATTTTCAGCCCCAAAATTTGGACACAAAAATGAGATTTTCAGACCCAAAATTGACATTTTCAGCCCCAAAATAATGGACCCTAAAATGGGATTTTCAGACCCAAAATTGACATTTTCAGACCCAAAACAATGAACACAAAAATGGGATTTTCAGACCCAAAATTGACATTTTCAGACCCAAAACAATGAACACAAAAATGGGATTTTCAGACCCAAAAATGGGGTCCCTGAAACCCAAAATTGCTATTTTTAGTCCTCCAAAATTTGGACACAAAAATGGGATTTTCAGGCCCAAAAATGAGATTTTCAGCCCCAAAATTTAGACAAAAAAAAAAAAGAGATTTTCAGACCCAAAATTGACATTTTCAGCCCCAAAATTTAGACAAAAAAAAAAAGATTTTCAGCCTCAAAACAATGAACACAAAAATGGGATTTTCAGACCCAAAAATGAGATTTTCAGCCCCAAAATTTAGACAAAAAAATGAGATTTTCAGACCCAAAATTGACATTTTCAGCCCCAAAATATCATTATTCACTCCTGTGCTCATTTGCATACCGCTCATTTGCATAAACCACACTTTTTTTTGTCAGCAAGTGATAAATATATATTTGCGCGTTGTGTCGTTTGCATATCATTTGCATATCGCCCCCGCTCCCTTTGGCACAGTTTGCACGCTGGCTCATTTGCATATCGCAGTCCTCATTTGCATATCGCAGTCCTGGTTCAGTTCTCTCTCTCCTTCCTCATTAACGAAGTGCTCGTTTGCAGCGGTGCGAGGTGCTCATTTGCATGTTGTGCTCCTCATTTGCATGTCGTGCTCCTCATTTGCATGCAACGCTCGTTTCCACGTGGCTCTCCTCTCATTTGCATATCGCTCTCGGCTCATTTGCATATCACTCCGACGCTCGCTCGCGTGTCAGGCGCGTGCTCATTAACATAACGACGCCTCATTTGCATACCATGGCTCTGATTGGTGTGTCACATTCATTTGCAGTGCTCATTTGCATATTGAGAGCTTTACCCCAAACCCCAAAATGCCCCCAAAAAAGCACAAAAATGACCCAAAAAAACCCAAAATGCCCCAAAATAACCCCCAAAAAATCACAAAAAAATCCACAAAAATGCTCTAAAAAGATCCAAATGATCCCAAAATATCACAAAAATGCCCCAAAATCCAACAAAAATCCCCCAAATGACCCCAAAATAAACACCAAAATCTCATAAATATCCCAAAATGACCCAAAATAACCCCAAAATCGGCTCAAAAAAACACAAAAAATGGCCACAAATGCCCCAAAAATCTCCTAAATTTCCTCCAAAAAATGAAAATGTCCCAAAATACCCCAAAATTACCCCAAAAATCACAAAAATATCCCCCAAAATATCCCAAAAATGCCCCCAAATGATCCCAAAATCGCCCAAAATTGCCCCAAAATCCACCAAAAATCCCCCAAATGACCCCAAAATAAACACCAAAATCTCATAAATATCCCAAAATGACCCAAAATAACCCCAAAATCGGCTCAAAAAAACACAAAAAAGGCCACAAATGCCCCAAAATCTCCTAAATTTCCTCCAAAAAATGAAAATGTCCCAAAATACCTCAAGATTACCCCAAAAATCACAAAAATATCCCCCAAAATATCACAAAAATGCCCCCAAATGATCCCAAAATTGCCCCAAAATCCACCAAAAATCTCCAAAATGACCCCAAAATAATCACCAAAATCCCATAAATATCCCCCAAATTCTCAAAATATCCCCAAACTGCCCCAAAATTGCCCCAAATTCCCCCAAATTACCCCAAAATCACCTCAAAAAGCCACAAAAACACCCCAAAAGCCCCAAAAATAACCCCAAAAAAGCCCCAAAATGACCCCAAATGACCCCCAAATCGCCTCAAAAAATGCAAAAATACCCCAAAATGCCCCAAAATTAACCAAAAAATCCCAGAAATATCCCCAAAAAGCCCCAAAACGACCCCAAAAAAGTCTCAAAATATCCCCAAAATGCCCCAAAATTGCCCCAAATGCCCCCAAATCGCCTCAAAAATACCCAAAAATGGCCCCAGAATCCCCATAAATATCCCCAAAAAAGCCCCAAAAAGCCCCAAAATGACCCCAAAAAAGTCTCAAAAATCCCCAAAATTGCCCAAAATTACCCCAAATAACCCCAAAATTGAACAAAAACCCCCCAAAAATAACCCCAAAATCCCCATAAATATCCCCAAAATCCCCATAAATATCCCCAAAAAAGCCCCAAAATGACCCCAAAAAAGCCCCAAAAAGCCCCAAAATGACCCCAAAAAAGTCTCAAACTATCCCCAAAATTGCCCAAAATGCCCCAAAATTCCCCCAAAATCACCTCAAAAAAACACAAAAACACCCAAAAAGCCCCAAACGACCAAAAAAATCCCATAAAAACCCCCAAAAGCCCCAAAAATAACCCCCAAAAATGACCCCAAATGACCCCAAAATCGCCTCAAAAAAATGCAAAAATACCCCAAAATGCCCCAAAATTAACCAAAAAATCCCAGAAATATCCCCAAAAAGCCCCAAAATGACCCCAAAAAAGGCTAAAAAACCCCAAAATTGCCCAAAATTGCCCAAAATGCCCCAAAAACCCAAAAATGCCCCAAAATGACCCAAAAAAGCCCCCAAAAGCCTCAAAATGACCCCAAAATTGCCCAAAATTGCCCAAAATGCCCCAAAATTCCCCCAAAATCACCTCAAAAAACCACAAAAACACCCAAAAAGCCCCAAACGACCCCCAAAAAAACCCCACAAAAACCCCAAAAATGCCCCAAATCACCCCAAAATTCCCCCCCCAACCCCCCACCCTTCTCATTACCATCTCATTTGCATACTCCCGTTCGCATTGCACATTTCCATCCCGGCTCATTTGCATACAAGCCCGCTCATTTGCATACCCATTTGCATACCCCCCCCCCACCATTTTCCCCCTTTTTTACCCCAAAATTCAGTGCAGCGTTGGGGGGGGGGGGGGTCGTTAAATTTCATTTCCCCCCCCCCAAAAAAATCCCAAATTACCCCAAAATCTGAATAATAATAATAATTATTATTATTATTTAATAATTATAATAATTATAATCATAATTATTATTATTGCCCGTTTTTGTTTCCGTGCAAAAAGCCCCAAAATCGCTTTTTTTTGCCCTTTTTTTTGCCCCCCCCCCCCCCCCCCCCCCCAAAAAAAATGGAGGCGGCGCCCATGCAGAAAAAAAAAAAATAATAATATTAATAAATAATAATAATATTAATAATGCTAATAATTAATTCATTAAGACGATCGGAGACCTGGAATCGGAGGAATTTGGCTCAAAAAATGACACCCATGGGTGCCCCCCGCCCCAATTCAACCTATAGGAGCACCCATGGGTGCCATCAGACCCCATTTATCCCATAGCAGCACCCATGGGTGCCCCGGACCCCATTTATCCCATAGCAGCACCCATGGGTGCCATCAGACCCAATTCAACCTATAGGAGCACCCATGGGTGCCATCAGACCCAATTCAACCTATAGGAGCACCCATGGGTGCCATCAGACCCCATTTATCCCATAGCAGCACCCATGGGTGCCCCCAGCCCCAATTCATCCCATAGCATCACCCATGGGTGCCCGGGATCCTATTAATCCCATTGCAGCACCCAAGGGTGCCCCCAGACCCCATTAATCCCATAGGAGCACCCAAGGGTGCCCCCAGACCCCATTAATCCCATAGCAGCACCCATGGGTGCCATCAGACCCCATTAATCCCATAGGAGCACCCATGGGTGCCCCCAGCCCCAATTCATCCCATGGCATCACCCATGGGTGCCCGGGATCCTATTAATCCCATTGCAGCACCCAAGGGTGCCCCCAGACCCCATTAATCCCATAGGAGCACCCAAGGGTGCCCCCAGACCCCATTAATCCCATAGCAGCACCCATGGGTGCCATCAGACCCCATTAATCCCATAGGAGCGCCCAAGGGTGCCCTCAGACCCCATTAATCCCATAGCAGCACCCATGGGTGCCATCAGACCCCATTAATCCCATAGGAGCACCCAAGGGTGCCCTCAGCCCCAATTCATCCTATAGCAGCACCCATGGGTGCCATCAGACCCCATTAATCCCATAGGAGCACCCATGGGTGCCATCAGACCCCATTTATCCCATAGGAGCACCCATGGGTGCCATCAGACCCCATTAATCCCATAGGAGCACCCATGGGTGCCATCAGACCCCATTTATCCCATTGCAGCACCCATGGGCACCCTAAAATCCCAAATCCTCCATAGCAGCACCCATGGGTGCCCCTGGATCCCATTTTCTCCATAGGAGCGCCCATGGGTGCCCCCGGATCCCAATTATTGCACGGGAGCACCCATGGGTGCCCCCAGAACCTGAATATTAGTGAGGAGCACCCATAGGTGCCCAAGATCCCAAACTATTTTAAAGCAGCACCCATGGGTGCCCCCGGACCCAATTTATTCCATAGGAGCACCCATGGGTGCCCCCAAAATCCCAAATCCTCCGTAGGAGCACCCATGGGTGCCCCCAGACCCCATTTATTGCACAGGAGCACCCATGGGTGCCCCCAGACCCTGGACATTGCTGAGGAGCACCCACGGGTGCCCCCAAATCCCACACATTCCGAAGAAGCACCCATAGGTGCTCCCCAGTCCCCAATTATTGCACATGAGCATCCGTGGGTGCCCCCAGGCCCCATTTCTCCCATTGGAGCACCCATGGGTGCTGCAGACCCCATTTACTTCATTGGAGCACCCATGGGTGCCCCCTGGATCCCCTTCAGACCGCAGGAGCACCCATGGGTGCCCCCAAATCCTGCACATGAGCACCCATGGGTGTCCCCAGAACCTGAATATTAGTGAGGAGCACCCATGGGTGCCCAAGATCCCAAACTATTTTAACGCAGCACCCATGGGTGCCCCAAAATCCTCCACAGGAGCACCCATGGGTGCCCCCAAATCCTGCATAGGAACACCCATGGGAGCCCCCAAACCCCGTATCATTTAGGGCAGCACCCATAGGTGCCCCAAATCTTTCATAGGAGCACCCATGGGTGCCCCCAAACCCCGTATCCTTTAAGGCAGCACCCATGGGTGCCCCCAAATCCTGCATAGGAGCACCCATGGGTGCTCCCAAAATCCCAAATCCTGCATAGGAGCACCCATGGGTGCCCCCAGACCCACACCTCCCCCAAGAGCACCCATGGGTGCCCCCAAATCCTTTATAGGAGCACCCATGGGTGCCCCCCAGAACCCATTTATTGCACACAAGCACCCATGGGTGCCCCCAAACCCCATATCCTTTAAGGCAGCACCCATGGGTGCCCCCAAATCCTGCATTGGAGCACCCATGGGTGCCCCCCAGAACCCAATTATTGCACACGAGCACCCATGGGTGCCCCCCTAAAACCCCGTATCCTTTAAGGCAGCACCTATGGGTGCCCCCAAATCCTGCATTGGAGCACCCATGGGTGCCCCCCAAGCCAGTGCTTTTTAAGGCAGCACGCATGGGTGCCCCCAAATCCTTCATAGGAGCACCCATGGGTGCCCCCCAGAACCCATTTATTGCACACAAGCACCCATGGGTGCCCCCAAACCCCGTATCCTTTAAGGCAGCACCTATGGGTGCCCCCAAATCCTGCACTGGAGCACCCATGGGTGCCCCCCAACCCAGTACTTTTGAAGGCAGCACCCATGGGTGCCCCCAAATCCTGCATAGGAGCACCCATGGATGCCCCCCAGAACCCATTTATTGCACACGAGCACCCATGGGTGCCCCCCCAGAACCCCGTATCATTTAAGGCAGCACCCATGGGTGCCCCCAAATCCTTTATAGGAGCACCCACGGGTGCCCCCCAGAACCCATTTATTGCACACGAGCACCCATGGGTGCCCCCCTAAAACCCCGTATCATTACAGGCAGCACCCATGGGTGCCCCCAAATCCTTCACAGGAGCACCCACGGGTGCCCCCCCAGAACCCATTTATTGCACACGAGCACCCATGGGTGCCCCCCTAAAACCCCGTATCATTTAAGGCAGCACCCATGGGTGGGGGGGGAGGGACCCGAGCCAACCCCCCCCCCCCCCTCCCCCATCACCCCAAGTTGGGGGGGGGGGATTTATTGCAAGGGGTGGGGGGGGGGGGGGGGGGAAGTGGGGGGCACCCATGGGTGCTACTCGGCCACCTGCACCCCGGCGCAGTTCTCCTTGCTCTCGGAGGTGATGGCCAGGTACTCGGAGCTGGGGGGGGGGGAAGGGGGGAGAAATAATGGGGTCGGAATGAAAGCAGTCCTAAAACACCCCCAAAACCAACCCTAAATGCACCCCAAAAACACCCCATAGGCTCCCATAATGACACCCACAATGACACCCCAAAAGCCAACCCCAATGACACCCCAAAACCAACCCTAAATACATCCGAAACCAACCCCAATGACACCCAAAAACCCCCAAAACCCCAATGACACCCCAAAAACACCCCAAAAACCCCAAAACCAACCCCAATGACACCCCAAAAACACCCCATAGGCTCCCCTAATGACAACCCCAATGACACCCCAAAAACAACCCCAAAACCAACCCCAGTGACACCCCAAAAGCCCCCCAAAAATCCCCCAAAACAACCCTAAATACACCCCAAAAACACCCCATAGACTCCCTTAATGACACCCCAATGACACCCCAAAAACAACCCCAAAACCAACCCCAGTGACACCCCAAAAGCACCCCATAAACTCCCCTAATGACACCCCCAGTGACACCCCAAAAACAACCCCAAAACCAATCCCAGTGAGACCCCAAAAACACCCCATAAGCTCCCCTAATGACAACCCCAGTGACACCCCAAAAACAACCCCAAAAGCCTCCCAAAAAACCCCAAAACCAACCCTAAATACATCCCAAAGCCAACCCCAATGACACCCCAAAACCAACCCTAAATACATCCGAAACCAACCCCAATGACACCCAAAAAACCCCAAAACCCCAATGACACCCCAAAAACACCCCAAAAACCCCAAAACCAACCCCAATGACACCCCAAAAACACCCCATAAACTCCCCTAATGACACCCCAAAAAAAAACCAAAAACAACCCCAAAACCAACCCCAATGACACCCCAAAAGCACCCCATAAAATCCCCTAATGACGCCCCCAGTGACACCTCAAAAACAACCCCAAAACCAACCCCAATGACTCCCAAAAAAACACCCCAAAACCCCCAAAACCAACCCCAATGACACCCCAAAAACGCCCCCAATGACACCCCAAAAACCACCCCAAAACCAACCCCAATGACACCCCAAAACCACCCAAAGGCGACCCCAAAACAATTACCGTAATTACCTCCAGCTCCCCCCAAAATTTCCCCATTACCGTAATTACCCCCCAATTCCCTCCCCAATTTCCTCATTACCGTAATTCCCTCCCCAATTCCCCCATTACCATAATTACCTCCAGCTCCCCCCAAAATTTCCCCATTACCGTAATTCCCTCCCCAATTTCCCCATTACCGTAATTAACCCCCAGCGCCCCCCAAAATTTCCCCATTACCATAATTACCCCTCAATTCCCTCCCCAATTTCCTCATTACCATAATTACCCCCAGCTCCCCCGAAAATTTCCCCATTACCATAACTACCTAGCTCCCAGCTCCCCCCAAAATTTCCCCATTACCGTAATTACCTCCCAATTCCTTCCCCAATTTCCCCATTACCGTAATTACCCCCCAGCTCCCTCCCCAATTTCTCCATTACCATAATTACCCCCCTGCACCCCCCAAAATTTCCCCATTACCGTAATTACCCCCAGCTCCCTCCCCAATTTCCCCATTACCGTAATTAACCCCCAGCTCCGCACAAAATTTCCCCATTACCGTAATTACCCCCCCATTCCCTCCCCAAAATTTCCCCATTACCGTAATTACCCCCAAGCTCCCCCCAAAATTTCCCCATTACCGTAATTAACCCCAAGCTCCCCCCAAAATTTCCCCATTACCGTAATTACCCCCAATTCCCTCCCCAATTTCTCCATTACCGTAATTACCCCCCAGCTTCCCCCAAAATTTCCCCATTACCGTAATTACCCCCCAGCTCCCCCCAAATTTCCCCATTACCGTAATTACCCCCAGCTCCCCCCAAAATTTCCCCATTACTGTAATTACCCCCAATTCCTTCCCCAATTTCCCCATTACCGTAATTAACCCCCAGCTCCCCCCAAAATTTCCCCATTACCGTAATTACCCCCAGCTCCCTCCCCAAAATTTCCCCATTACCGTAATTACCCCCCAATTCCCTCCCCAATTTCCCCATTACCGTAATTACCCCCCAGCGCCCCCCAAAATTTCCCCATTACCGTAATTACCCCCCAGCGCCCCCCAAAATTTCCCATTACCGTAATTACCCCCAATTCCCTCCCCAATTTCTCCATTACCGTAATTACCCCCCAGCTCCCTCCCCAATTTCCGCATTACCATAATTACCCCCAGCTCCCTCCAAAATTTCCCATTACCGTAATTCCCTGCCCAATTTCCCCATTACCGTAATTACCCCCCAGCTCTCCCCAATATTTCTCCATTACCGTAATTACCCCCCAGCTCCCTCCCCAATTTCCCCATTACCGTAATTACCCCCCAGCGCCCCCCAAAATTTCCCATTACCGTAATTACCCCCCAGCTCTCTCCAATATTTCTCCATTACCGTAATTACCCCCCAGCTCCCTCCCCAATTTCCGCATTACCATAATTACCCCCCAGCTCCCCCCAAAATTTCCCATTACCGTAATTCCCTGCCCAATTTCCCCGTTACTATAATTACTGTAATTACCCCCAAGCTCCCCCCAAAATTCCCCATTACCGTAATTACCCCCAATTCCCTCCCCAAATTCTCCATTACCGTAATTACCCCCCAAGCTCCCCCCAAAATTTCCCCATTACCGTAATTACCCCCCAAGCTCCCCCCAAAATTTCCCCATTACCGTAATTAACCCCAAGCTCCCCCCCAAATTTCCCCATTACCGTAATTACCCCCAATTCCCTCCCCAATTTCTCCATTACCGTAATTACCCCCCAGCTTCCCCCAAAATTTCCCCATTACCGTAATTACCCCCCAGCTCCCCCCAAATTTCCCCATTACCGTAATTACCCCCAGCTCCCCCCAAAATTTCCCCATTACCGTAATTACCCCCAATTCCTTCCCCAATTTCCCCATTACCGTAATTAACCCCCAGCTCCCCCCAAAATTTCCCCATTACCGTAATTACCCCCCAGCTCCCCCTAAAATTTCCCCATTACCATAATTACCCCCCAATTCCCTCCCCGATTTCCCCATTACCGTAATTACCTCCAATCCCCCCATTTTCCCCCCAAACCTCCCCCCCCCCCTCCCAACTCACGCGCTGTCTGGGGGCGGTGCGGAGGCAGCTGCCACTTTCCTATAGCAATACAGCATCTCAGCTGCCAGCCAAAGGGTGAGCAGCACGATCAGGACGTACATCAGCACCTCCGACACGATGCTCGCCAGGTCCCGGCGCTCTGTCGGTGCAAGCCACGCCCCCTCGTGTAAGCCACGCCCCCCCTCGTGCAAGCCACCCTAACCCCCAACCCACCTTTCCCCATTGCAAAGCCCTATGGGCATCACCAGTGCTTGGGAATAGGCCACCCCCCCTCTGGCTTTGGCCACGCCCCTTCCTGCAGAGGCCACGCCCACTCGCGTAAGCCACGCCCCCCTTCCCTCGTGCAAACCATCCTAACCCCCGACCCACCTTTCCCCATTGCAAAGCCCTATGGGCATCACCAGTGCTTGGGAATAGGCCACCCCCCCTCTGGATTTGGCCACGCCCCTTCCTGCATAGGCCACGCCCACTCGTGTAAGCCACGCCCCCCCTCGTGCAAGCCACCCTAACCCCCAACCCACCTTTCCCCATTGCAAAGCCCTATGGGGCATCACCAGCGCTTTGGAATAGGCCACGCCCCCTGAACACAAAGCCACGCCCCCTTATGGCTTTGGCCACGCCCCTTCCTGTATAGCCACGCCCCTTTCGTGCAAGCCACGCCCCCTACTCCGACCCCCCCCCCTTTCCCATTGCAAAGCCCTATGGACATCAGTGCACTTGAATAGACCACGCCCCATTGATCCAAAGCCACGCCCCTTTCCAGGCACTGGCCACGCCCCCTTCTCGCAAAGCCACGCCCCCACGTCCCCCAACCCCCATTGCAAAGCCCTATGGACGTCGCCAGTGCTTTGGATTAGGCCACGCCCCTTAACACAAAGCCACGCCCCCTTCCAGCTTAGGACACGCCCACTCACCAAGCCACGCCCCTTTCGTGCAGGCCACGCACAGTACCACCCCCCCAGCTCCCTTAAAGGCACGGTACCGCTCCCCTCTCCCCCCCTTAAAGACACAGTACCGCTTCTCCCCCCCCCAGCTCTCTTAAAGGCACAGTACCACCCTCTTAAAGGCACAGTACCACTCCCTCCCCAGCTCTCTTAAAGGCGCAGTACCACCCTCTTAAAGGCACAGTACCACTCCCTCCCCAGCTCTCTTAAAGGCACAGTACCACTCCCCCCCCCCAGCTCTCTTAAAGGCACAGTACCGCTTCTCCCCCAGCTCTCTTAAAGGCACAGTAACACTCCCCCCCAGCTCCCTTAAAGGCACAGTACCACTCCCCCCCCCAGCTTTCTTAAAGGCACAGTAACACTCCCCCCCAGCTCCCTTAAAGGCACAGTACTGCTCCCCCCCCAGCTCTCTTAAAGGCACAGTACCACTCCAAACCCCCCCCCCCCCTTAAAGGCACAGTACCGCTCCCCCCCTCCCCAGCTCTCTTAAAGGCACAGTACCGCTCCCCCCCCCCAGCTCTCTTAAAGGCACAGTACTGCTCCCCCCCCAGCTCTCTTAAAGGCACAGTACCACTCCAAACCCCCCCCCCCCTTAAAGGCACAGTACCGCTCCCCCCCCCCCCAGCTCTCTTAAAGGCACAGTACCGCTCCCCCCCCCCTTAAAGACACAGTACCGCTCCCCCCCCCCAGCTCTCTTAAAGGCACAGTACTGCTCCCCCCCCAGCTCTCTTAAAGGCACAGTACCACTCCAAACCCCCCCCCCCTTAAAGGCACAGTACCGCTCCCCCCCCCCCCAGCTCTCTTAAAGGCACAGTACCGCTCCCCCCCCCCCCTCTTAAAGGCACAGTACCGCTCTCCACCACGGCCAGCTTCACGCTCTTGTTCCGGGCCAGGCTGTACGTGTAGCCCTCGAAGGTGAGGTTGCGACGCAGGCGACAGACGTAGAGGCCGGCGTGGGGCCTCCCCACGGCGGACAGACGAACAGACAGGTCCTGAATATCCCGAGTCCCACGGGAGCCGTTCCACGACAGCAGCCCTTGGAAAGGGCCGGGGGCGACCCAGGCGCCCTCCTCTGGGGTGTAGTGGAGGATCTGTGGGGGGATGGAGAGCTGTAAATGTGGGGCTGGACCCACAGAGATCCATAGGAATCCATAGAAGGCTATAGAGACCCCATAGAGACCCATAGAGATCCATAGAGACCCACTGAGATGCATAGAGACCCATAGGGACCAATAGAGACCCATAGGGACCCATAGGGACCCACTGAGATGCACAGAGATCCATAGAGATCCATAGAGACCCATAGAGACCCATAGGGACCCATAGGGACCCACTGAGATGCACAGAGATCCATAGAGATCCATAGAGACCCATAGAGACCCATAGGGACCCATAGAGACCCATAGGGACCCATAGGAACCCATAGGGACCCATAGGGTCCCACAGAAACCAGAAAGGACCCATAGGGACACACAGGGACCCATAGGGACCCAAAGAAACCCATAGGGATGTATAGGGACCAATAGAAACCCATAGAAACCCATAGAAACCCATAGGGACCCATAGGGACCATAGAAACCAGTAAGGACCCATAGGGACACACAGGGACCCATAGGGACCCACTGAGATGCACAGAGATCCAGAGACCCATAGGGACCCATAGAGACCCATAGGGACCAATAGGGACCCATAGGGTCCCACAGAAACCAGTAAGGACCCATAGGGACACACAGGGACCCATAGGGACCCAAAGAAACCCATAGGGATGCATAGGGACCAACAGAAACCCATAGAAACCCATAGAGACCCATAGGGACCCATAGGGACCCACAGAAACCAGTAAGGACCCATAGGGACACACAGGGACCCATAGGGACCCAAAGAAACCCATAGGGATGCATAGGGACCCATAGGGACCCATAGGGACACACAGGGACCCATAGGGACCCCATAGGGACCCACAGCAGCCCTTGGAAAGGGCCGGGGGCGACCCAGGCGCCCTCCTCTGGGGTGTAGTGGAGGATCTGTGGGGGGATGGAGAGCTGTAAATGTGGGGCTGGACCCACAGAGATCCCATAAACCCCTCCCACCACCCCATAACCCCCCATAACCCCTCCAATCACCCCATAACCCCCTCAAATCCCCACCAATCACCCCATAACCCCCTCAGATCACCCCATAACCCCTCTCTTCCCCCCCATAACCCCCTCCAATCACCCCAGAAGCCCCCATAAACCCCCTCCCATCACCCCATAACCTCCCATAACCCCCTCCCATCACCCCATAAGCCCCCATTACCCCTCCAATCACCCCATAACCCCCTCAGATCACCCCATAACCCCCCTCTTCCCCCCCATAACCCCCTCCAATCACCCCATAATCCCCTCCCACCACCCCATAACCCCCCATAACCACCTCCAATCACCCCATAACCCCCCAAATCCCCATCAATCACCCTATAACCCCCTCAGATCACCCCATAACCCCCCATAACTCCCCCATAACCCCCTCCAATCACCCCATAACACTCCATAAACCCCTCCAATCACCCCATAACCCCCCATAGCCCCCTCCCATCACCCCATAACCCCCTGCAATCACACCATAACTCCCCATAACCCTCTCCCATCACCCCATAACCCCCCATAATCCCCTCCCACCACCCCATAACCCTCCATTACCCCTCCAATCATCCCATAACCCCCCCAAATCCCCACCAATCACCCCATAACCCCCTCCCATCACCCCATAACCCCCCTCTTCCCCCCCATAACCCCCTCCAATCAACCCATAACCCCCCATAACCCCCTCCAATCACCCCATAACCCCCCATAACCCCCCCATAGCCCCCTCCTATCACCCCATAACCTCCCATAACCCCCTCCAATCACCCCATAACCCCCTCCCATCACCCCATAACCCCCCTCCTCCCCCTCTAACCCTCTCCAATCACCCCATAACACCCCATAAAGCCCCTCCCATCACCCCATAGCCCCCCTCCTCCCCCTCTAACCCTCTCCAGTCACCCCATAACCCCCCCATAACCCCTCCAATCACCCCATAAACCCCATAATCCCCCCCCAATCACCCCATAACCCCTCCAGTCACCCCATAACCCCCTCCCATCACCCCATAACCTCCCATAACCCCTTCCCATCACCCCATAACCCCCTCCCATCACCCCATAACCCCCCTCCTCCCCCTCTAACCCTCTCCAATCACCCCATAACCCCTCATAAACCCCTCCAACCACCCCATAACAACCCCATCACCCCCTCCCCGTGCCCCACATCCCCCCCCACATCACCTTGGTGAACTCGGGGGCTCCCTCAGCCCTAAAGAACCATTCCCCCTCTGCCTCTGCTGGGGTCTCGCTTCGTCGCTTGCAGGCGATGCAAAGCAGTTTGAATGGAGCTCCCAGCACAGCTTCTGTCTCCGAATCCACCTCCACGCAACCCCCCAGGACCCCCGGGGCTGGAGGGGGGAAAAGAATTAAAGGAGAAGACCCCAAAAGTTTGGGGTGAAAAAGTGGGATTTGAGGGATTCGAAGGGAGGGGGAGTGGGTTGAGGTCACCCATCCAAAGGCTGAACGGGGCGGACCCTGCTTAGCTTCTGAGCTGTTACAGGGGGGAAAATTGGGAAAAAAACCCAAAATTAACCCCAAAAAACATGAATGGGGAAATGTGGGGGGGCAATGGGGGGCTAAGAATTAGGGGAGCCCCAAAACTTGGGGATTTTGGGGTGAAAAATGGAAGTTTTGGGGTTCAGGTCACCCATCCAAGGGCTGAACGGGGCAGAGCCTGCTTAGCTTCTGAGGTGCTACAGGGGGGAAAATTGGTGAAAAACCCCAAAATGAACCCAAAAATGGACACCCCCCCAATATTACTGATGTCAGTAAGGCGGGATGCGGGAGGGGGACCCCAAAACTTGGGGATTTTGGGGTGAAAAATGGAAGTTTTGGGGTTGAGGTCACCCATCCAAGGGCTGAACGGGACAGGGCCTGCTTAGCTTCTGAGCTTTTACAGGGGGGAAAATTGGTGAAAAAACCCAAAATTAACCCCAAAAACATGAATGGGAAAATGTGGGAGGGGCAATGGGGGGCTACAAATTAGGGGAGCCCCAAAACTTGGGGATTTTGGGGTGAAAAATGGAAGTTTTGGGGTTCAGGTCACCCATCCAAGGGCTGAACGGGACGGACCCTGCTTAGCTTCTGAGCTGTTACAGGGGGAAAATTGGTGAAAAAACCCAAAATTAACTCCAAAAACATGAATGGGGAAATGTGGGGGGGCAATGGGGGGCTACAAATTAGGGGAGCCCCAAAAATTGAGGATTTGGGGGCAAAAAATTGAAGTTTTGGGGTTGGGATTCAGGTCACCCATCCAAGGGCTGAACAGGGGAGAGCCTGCTTAGCTTCTGAGGTGTTACAGGGGGGGAAATTGGTGAAAAAACCCAAAACGAACCCAAAAATGGACACCCCCCCAATATTACTGATGTCAGTAAGGCGGGATGCGGGAGGGGGACTCCAAAACTTGGGGATTTTGGGGTGAAAAATGGAAGTTTTGGGGTTCAGGTCACCCATCCAAGGGCTGAACGGGACAGGGCCTGCTTAGCTTCTGAGCTGTTACAGGGGGAAAATTGGTGAAAAAACCCAAAATTAACCCCAAAAACATGAATGGGGAAATGTGGGAGGGGCAATGGGGGGCTACAAATTAGGGGACCCCAAAACTTGGGGATTTTGGGGTGAAAAATGGAAGTTTTGGGGTTCAGGTCACCCATCCAAGGGCTGGACCCTGCTTAGCTTCTGAGGTGTTACAGGGGGGGAAATTGGTGAAAAACCCCAAAATTAACCCAAAAATGGACACCACCCCAGTATTATTGATGTCACTAAGAAGGGTTGGGGGAGGAAGACCCCAAAACTTGGGGATTTTGGGGTGAAAAATGGAAGTTTTGGGGTTGGGATTCAGGTCACCCATCCAAGGGCTGAACAGAGTGGACCCTGCTTAGCTTCGGAGGTGCTACAAGGGGGAAAATTGGTGAAAAAACCCAAAATTACCCCAAAAACATGAATGGGGAAATGTGGGAGGGGCAATGGGGGGCTACAAATTAGGGGAGCCCCAAAACTTGGGGATTTTGGGGTGAAAAATGGAAGTTTTGGGGTTCAGGTCACCCATCCAAGGGCTGAACGGGACGGACCCTGCTTAGCTTCTGAGCTGTTACAGGGGGAAAATTGGTGAAAAAACCCAAAATTAACCCAAAAATGGATACTATCCCAATATTAATGATGTCATTAAGGGGGTTGGGGGAGGGGGACCCCAAAACTTGGGGATTTTGGGGTGAAAAATGGAAGTTTTGGGGTTCAGGTCACCCATCCAAGGGCTGAACGGGGCGGACCCTGCTTAGCTTCTGAGCTTTTACAGGGGGGAAAATTGGTGAAAAAACCCCAAATTAACCCCAAAAACATGAATGGGGAAATGTGGGGGGGGGCAATGGGGGGCTACAAATTAGGGAAGCCCCAAAACTTGGGGATTTTGGGGTGAAAAATGGAAGTTTTGGGGTTCAGGTCACCCATCCAAGGGCTGAACGGGACGGACCCTGCTTAGCTTCTGAGCTGTTACAGGGGGAAAATTGGTGAAAAAACCCAAAATTAACCCAAAAATGGACACCACCCCAATATTACTGATGTCAGTAAGGGGGGTTGGGGGAGAGGGACCCCAAAACTTGGGGATTTTGGGGTGAAAAATGGAAGTTTTGGGGTTGCGGTCACCCATCCAAGGGCTGAACGGGGCAGAGCCTGCTTAGCTTCTGAGCTGTTACAGGGGAAGATTTAAGGTCCTGGAAGGTTTATGGGTGGGGGGTTCTGGGAAGATTTAAAGGTCCTGGAAGGTTCATAGGAGGGTCATGGGAAGGTTTTAAGGTCCTGGAAGGTTTATGGGGGGGTCATGGTGAGGTTATAAGGTTCTGGAAGGTTCATGAGGGGGCCCTGGGGAGGTTTGGGGTCCTGGAAGGTTCATGGGGGATCACGGGAAGGTTGTAAGGTCCTGGAAGGTTCATGGGGGGGTCATGGGGAGGTTTGGGGTCCTGGAAGGTTCATAGGAGGTCCTGGAAGGTTCATAGCGAGGTCCTGAGGGGGCTTTAGGTCCTGGAAGGTTTATTGGGGGAGGGTCCTAGGGAGGTTATAAGGTCCTGGAAGGTTCATAGGAGGGTCATGGGAAGGTTATAGGGTCCTGGAAGGCTATTGGGGGGGTCCTGGAAGGTTCATGAGGGGGTCCTGGGGAGGTCTGGGGTCCTGGAAGGTTCATGGGAGGTCCTGGAAGGTTCATGGGAGGGTCCTAAGGGGGTTAGAGGGTCCTAGAAGGTTCGTGGGGGGAGTCCTGAGCAAGTTATAAGGTCCTGGAAGATTCATAAGGGGGTCAGGGGGAGGTTTGAGGTCCTGGAAGGTCCATGGGGGGGGGGGGGCTGGGGAGGTTTGGGGTCCTGGAAGGTTCATGGGGGGTCCTAAGGGGGTTAGAGGGTCCTGAAAGATTGATGGGGGGGTCGTGGGGAGGCTTTTTGGGGTCCTGGAAGGTTTACGGGTGGGTTCAGGGTAGGTTTGAGGTCCTGGAAGGTTCATGGGGTGGGTCCTGGGGAGGTTTGGGGTCCTGGAAGGTTCATGGGGGGGCCATGAGGAGGTTATAAGGTCCTGGAAGATTGATGGGGGGGGTCATGGGAAGGTTACAGGGTCCTTGAAGGCTCTTTGTGGGTCCTGGAAGGATCTTGGGGGGATCCTGAGCAGTTTATAAGGTCCTGGAAGGTTCATATGGGGGGTCCTAAGGGGATTAGAGGGTCCTGGAAGGTTTATGGGGGGGTCCTGGAAGGTTCATAGGGAGGTCCTAAGGGGGCTTTGGGTCCTGGAAGGTTTATAGGGGGGTCTTGAGGAGCTTATAGGGTCCTGGAAGGTTCATGAGGAGGTCCTGGGGAGGTTATAAGGTCCTGGAAGGTTGATGGGGGGGTCGTGGGAAGGTTATAGGGTCCTTGAAGGCTCTTTTTGGGTCCTGGAAGGTTCTTGAGGGGGTCCTGGAAGGATCTTGGGGGGATCGTGAGCAGGTTATAAGGTCCTGGAAGGTTCATAAGGGGGTCCTAAGGGGATTAGAGGGTCCTGGAAGGTTCATGGGGGGGTCCTGGGATGGCTTGGGGTCCTGGAAGGTTTATGGGGGGGGTCTTGAGGAGCTTATAGGGTCCTGGAAGGCTATTGGGGGGGTCCTGGAAGGTTCATAGGGAGGTCCTAAGGGGGCTTTGGGTCCTGGAAGGTTTATAGGGGGGTCTTGAGGAGCTTATAGGGTCCTGGAAGGTTCATGAGGAGGTCCTGGGGAGGTTATAAGGTCCTGGAAGGTTGATGGGGGGGGTCATGGGAAGGTTATAGGGTCCTTGAAGGCTCTTTATGGGTCCTGGAAGGTTCTTGGGGGGGTCCTGAGCAGGTTATAAGGTCCTGGAAGGTTCATAAGGGGGTCCTGGGGAGGTCTGAGGTCCTGGAAGGTTCATGGGGGGGGTCCTAAGGGGGTTAGAGTGTCCTAGAAGGTTCATGGGGGGGTCCTGGGACGGTTTGAGGTCCTGGAAGGTTTATGGAAGGGTCCTGGAAAGCTATTGGGGGGTCCTGGAAGATTCATAGGGAGGTCCTAAGGGGGCTTTGGGTCCTGGAAGGTTTATGGGGGGGGTCTTGAAGAGGTTTGGGGTCCTGGAAGGTTGATGGGGAGTCATGGGAAGGTTATAGGGTCCTTGAAGGCTCTTTTTGGGTCCTGGAAGGTTCATGGGGGAGGGGAGGGGCGGGGACACGACGACTTTGAGAGGTCCTTGAAGGGATCCTTTGAGGGGTCGGGGGGGTCCCGTAGTGGGTGGGGGTTATTTGGGGGTGGGTTTGGGGGTCTGAGGTCGCGCTCACCCATCAGGAGGCCGAGGAGGAGCAGCGCGGGGCCGCTGAAGGCCATGGCGGGCCGGGCCCGGTTCGGGCCTCTTCGGGGAGACCCTTCAGAACGCTTCGGGATTCTTCGGGTCCGGTTCGGGTCCGTTCGGCAGCGTTCGGGTCACTGCAGATGGCTTCGGGTGTCCTCGGGTCCGTTCGGAGGTGTTCGGGTCACTGCAGACCGCTTCGGGTGTCCTCGGGTCCGGTTCGGGTCCTTCCGGATCCCTTCGGAAGTGTTCGGGTGACAGCAGCCCGCTTCGGGTGTCCTCGGATCCGATTCGGGTCCGTTCGGAGCCGTTCGGGTCACTGCAGACCGCTTCGGGTCTCTTCGGCTCCGGTTCGGGTCCTTTCGGATCCCTTCGGAGGCGCTCGGGTCACTGCAGACCGCTTCGGGTCTCTTCGGCTCCGGTTCGGGTCCTTCCGGATCCCTTCGGAAGTGTTCGGGTGACCGCAGACCGCTTCGGGTGTCCTCGGGTCCGGTTCGGGTCCGATTCGGGTCCGTTCGGATCACTGCAGACCGCTTCGGGTCTCTTCGGCTGCGGTTCGGGTCCTTCCGGATCCGTTCGGCGGCATTCGAGTGACCGCAGACCGTTTCGGGTGTCCTCGGGTCCGATTCGGGTCCGTTCGGATCACCTCAGACCACTTCGGGATTCTTCGGGTCCGGTTCGGGTCCTTTCGGATCCCTTCGGAGGCGTTCGGGTGACCGCAGACCTCTTCGGGTGTCCTCGGGTCCGATTCGGATCCGTTCGGAGGCGTTCGGGTCACTGCAGACCGCTTCGGGTGTCCTCGGGTCCGATTCGGGTCCTTCCGGATCCGTTCGGCGGCATTCGGGTGACCACAGATCTCTTCGGGATTCTTCGGGTCCGGTTCGAGTCCTTCCGGATCCGTTCGGAGGCGTTCGGGTCACTGCAGACCGCTTCGGGTCTCTTCGGCTCCGGTTCGGCTCCTTTCGGATCTGTTCGGAGGTGTTCGGGTGACCGCAGACCTCTTCGGGTGTCCTCGGGTCCGATTCGGGTCCGTTCGGAAGCGTTCGGGTCACTGCAGACCGCTTCGGGTCTCTTCGGCTCCGGTTCGGGTCCTTCCGGATCCGTTCGGCGGCATTCGGGTGACCACAGACCACTTCGGGATTCTTCGGGTCCGGTTCGCCTCCCTTCGGTGGCGTTCGGGTCCCCTCAGACCGCTTCGTGTCCCTTCGGAGATCTTCGGCTCTCTTCGGACGCCTTCGGGTCCCCTCAGCCGCTCCGATTCCTTTCGCCCATCCCAGCGCCGCCACCGCCGCTCGGCCGCCCCCCCGCTGCCCCGTTCCCGGCCCATGGACCCCCCGGAGGGGACGGAGATAAACCGGGGGGGGTCCGGAGGAGCTGAGAATCCGCAGTGAAGAAAAAATGGGGGAGGGGGGGATGGGGGGAAGGGGGAGGGTCACGCCATGGCCGCTCGGAGCGCTTCGGAGCCCTTCGGGTGCCGACTTCCGGTTCCGAGCGCCGTTCGGGTGTTGACTTCCGGTTGTCGAAGAACTTCGGTTCTTTCCGGAGGCGCTCCGCTCTCCGGCGCCGATGGAGGGCGGGGCTAAAGGAGGCCACGCCCCCCATTGATCCCATTGACCTCCTTGATTCCCACTGACCCCCCTGATCCCATTGATCCCATTGACCCCATTGACCCCATCGATTCCCACTGACCCCACTGACCTCATTGATCCCCATTGATCCCAATTGACCCCATTGACCCCATTGATCCCATTAACCCCATTGATCCCAATTGACCCCATTCACCCCACTGATCCCCACTGACCCCACTGATCCCAATTGATCCCAATTGACCCCATTGATCCCAATTAACCCCATTGACCCCATTGATCCCATTAACCCCATTGATCCCATTGATCCCAATTGACCCCATTCACCCCATTGATCCCCACTGACCCCACTGATCCCAATTGATCCCAATTGACCCCATTGATCCCCACTAACCCCATTGACCCCATTGACTCCCACTGACCCCATTGACACCATTGACCCCTTTGATCCCCATTGATCCCAATTGACTCCATTGACCCCATTGATCCCCACTGACCCCATTGATCCTAATTGACCCCATTGACCCCATTGATCAAAATTGACCCCATTGACCCCATTGATCCCAATTGACCCTATTGACCCCATTGAACCCAATGTTCCCATTGATCTCCATTGACCCAAATTGACCCCATTGATCCCCATTGATCCCAATTGACCCCATTGACCTCATTGATCCCATTGACCCCATTGATTCCCACTGACCCCATTGATCAAAATTGACCCCATTGATCCCAATTGACCCTATTGACCCCATTGACCCAAATTGACCCCATTGATCCCCATTGATCCCCATTGACACCATTGATCCCCATTGACCCCATTGATCCCTATTGATTCTCACTGACCCCATTGACCCCAATGTCCCCAATGACCCCATATCCCCCATTGATCCCACTGTCCCCAACCCATCCACTCTCACACCAGCAGTGACCAACGGCTGAGCTTTATTGGACCGCCCCGTACAACCCCAAAACCACCCCACAGAACCCCAAAACCGCCCCATAGGGCCCCACACCGCCCCATAGAACCCCAAAACCACCCCATAGAACCCCACACCGCCCCATAGAACCCCACACCGCCCCGTAGAACCCCACACCGCCACATAGAACCCCAAAACCACCCCATAGAACCCCACACCACACCATAGAACCCCACACCGCCCCATAGAACCCCCAAACCACCCCATAGAACCCCACACCGCCCCGTACAACCCCAAAACCACCCCATAGAACCCCACACCACCCCATAGGGCCCCATAGAGCCCCACAGCAACCCCAATGTGTCCCCATTCACCCCAACGTCCCCACTGACCCCAATGATCCCATTGACCCTATTGATCCCATTGACCCTATTGACCCCAATGACCCCAATGTCCCCAATGTCCCCATTGCCCCCATATCCCCCAATGACCCCACATCCCCCAAAGCCCCCCCCCAACCCATCCACTCTCACACCAGCAGCGACCAACGGCTGAGCTTTATTGGACCGCCCCGTACAACCCCAAAACCACCCCACAGAACCCCAAAACCGCCCCATAGAACCCCAAAACCACCCCATAGAACCCCACACCGCCCCGTACAACCCCAAAACCACCCCATAGAACCCCACACTGCCCCATAGGGCCCCATAGAGCCCCACAGCAACCCCAATGTGTCCCCATTCACCCCAACGTCCCCACTGACCCCAATGATCCCATTGACCCTATTGACCCCAATGATCCCAATGTCCCCATTGCCCCCATATCCCCCAATGACCCCACATCCCCCAAAGCCCCCCCCCAACCCATCCACTCTCACACCAGCAGCGACCAACGGCTGAGCTTTATTGGACCGCCCCGTACAACCCCAAAACCACCCCACAGAACCCCAAAACCGCCCCATAGAACCCCAAAACCACCCCATAGAACCCCACACCGCCCCGTACAACCCCAAAACCACCCCATAGAACCCCACACTGCCCCATAGGGCCACATAGAGCCCCACAGCAACCCCAATGTGTCCCCATTGACTCCAATGTCTCCACTGACCCCAATGATCCCATTGACCCTATTGATCCCATTGACCCTATTGACCCCAATGACCCCAATGTCCCCATTGACCCCATATCCCCCAATGACCCCACAGCCCCCAAACCCCCCCCCAACCCATCCACTCTCACACCAGTAGCGACCAACGGCTGAGCTTTATTGGACCGCCCCGTACAACCCCAAAACCACCCCACAGAACCCCAAAACCGCCCCATAGCGCCCCATAGGGCCCCGCAGCGCCCCCTGCAGGTCACTTGTAGAACTCGTGCTCCTGCTCGTCCTTTTTGATGACGGTCTTGTAGGCCTTCTCAAAGTCTTTGGCCAACACGATGTAACGGTTCTCCCTCACCGCCAGCATCCCGCCCTGACGACGGCATCGTCGTGACATTATCGTGACGTTATTATCGTGACATTATCGCGACGTCGCGCCCCATGTCGACCCCGCAAACCCCCATCGCCGCGCCGTGACCCCAATGTTTCCCTAGGGCCGATCCCAGCGATGGACCAAACGTGGCCCCACATCCTCATATCCTCCCCATATCCCCCCACATATCCCCCATATCCCACCCCATATCCCCCCCATATGCCACCCCATATCCCCCCCCATATCCCCCCCCATATCCTCATATCCCCCCCCATAACCCCATATCCCCCCATATCCCGCTCCATGTCCCCATATCCCCCCATATCCCACCCCATATCCGCATATCCTCCCCATATCCCCCCATATCCCACCCCATATCCGCATATCCTCCCCATATCCCCCATATCCCACCCCCATATCCTCCCCATATGCCCCCATATCCCCCCTACCCCACCCCCTATCCCCCTTCATATCCCCCATATCTCCCCCATATCCCCATATCCCCCCGTATCCCACCCCATATCCCACTCCATATCCCCCCCATATCCCCATATCCCCCCGTATCCCACCCCATATCCCCCCCATATCCTCATATCCCCCCCATATTCCCATATCCCCCCATATCCCGCTCCATGTCCCCATATCCCCCCATATCCCACCCCATATCCACATATCCCACCCCATATCCCCCCATACCCAACCCCGTATCTCCCATATCCCATCCCATATCCTCCCCATATCCCCATATCCCCCCCCATATCCCCCCGTATCCCCCCATATCCCCCTTCATATTCCCCATATCCCCATATCCCACCCCATATCCCCCACCCCATATCCCCCCCCATATCCTCATATCCCCCCCCATATCCCCATATCCTCCTGTATCCCACCCCATATCCCCATATCCCCCCCACATTCCCATATCCCCCCATATCCCGCTCCATGTCCCCATATCCCCCCATATCCCACCCCATATCCCCATATCCCCCCTCATATCCCCCCATATCCCACCCCATATCCCCGTACCCCCCCATATCCCCCCCATAACCCCATATCCCCCCATATCCCATCCCATATCCCCATATCCCCCCATATCCCACCCCATATCCCACCCCATATCCCCATACCCAACCCCATATCCCCCATATCCCCCCTACCCCATCCCATATCCTCCTTCATATCCCCCATATCCCTATATCCCCTCTCATATCCCCATATCCCCCGTATCCCACCCTATATCCCCATATCCCCCCTCATATCCCCCCATATCCCACCCCATATCCCCGTACCCCCCCCATATCCCCCCCATAACCCCATATCCCCCCCTATCCCACCCCATATCCCCGTACCCCCCCCATATCCTCCCCCATATCCCCATATCCCCCCATATCCCACCCCATATCCGCATATCCCACCCCATATCCCACCCCATATCCCCATATCCCCGTATCCCCCCCCATATCCCCATATCCCACCCCATATCCCCCGTATCCCACCCCATATCCCCCCATCCCCCCCCCAGGCCCCCCCACCTCCTGGCAGATGGAGTTGATGTCGGCTCCTGAGATCTTATCGGGCCGCGCCACGTCTGTGGGGTCGGGGTGAAGGAAAGGGCTGCTGCTCCGGCACACACAGAGGGCCCCACTGACCCCATAGAGACCCCACTGACCCCATAGACTCCATAGAGACCCCACTGACCCCATAGAAACCCCATAGACTCCATAGAGACCCCACTGACCCCATAGAAACCCCATAGACTCCATAGAGACCCCAATGACTCCATAGAGACCCCACTGACCCCATAGAGACCCCACTGATCCCACAGACCCCATAGACTCCATAGAGACCCCACTGACCCCACAGAGACCCCAACGTCCCTTTAGAGACCCCGCTGACCCCATAGAGATCCCACCGACCCCATAAAGATCCCAATGTCCCTTTAGAGACCCCAATGACCCCATAGAGAACCCAATGTCCCTTTAGAGACCCCACTGACCCCATAGAGACCCCACTGACCCCATAGAGACCCCAATGTCCCTTTAGAGACTCCTAAAGACCCCATAGAGATCCCACCAACCCCATAAAGACCCCACTGACCCCACAGAGACCCCACTGACCCCACAGAGACCCCAGTTAACCCATAGAGACCCCAATTAACCCATAGAGACCCCACAGACCCCATAAACCCTACCGATGCCATAGAGCCCTGACTGACCCCAGAGACACCATAGAGACCCCATAGACCCCATAGAGACCCCACTAACCCCTAAAGACCCCAATGTCCCTTTAGAGACCCCACCAAACCCATAGAGACCCCACTGACCCCAAAGACCCTACAGAGACCCCGATGACCCCGGAGACCCCATTCCCCTTAATGTCCCCATTGACCCCATTACCCTCATAGCCCCCAAAGTCCCCATTGACCCCATTACCCCCAACACCCCCACTGACCCCAATTTCCCCCTTGACCCAAATGCCCCCCTTGACCCCATTGACCCCACAGCCCCCGTTGACCCCATTACCCCCACTGACCACAACGTCCCCATTGACCCCAATGTCCCCCAAACCCCCACTGACCCCAATGACCCCAATGCCCCCAATGATCCCATTCCCCTCAATGACCCCATTCCCCCCATTGACCCCAACGTCCCCATTGACCCCAATGTCCCCAACACCCCCATTGACCCCAATGACCCCACTGACCCCAATGCCCCCAATGACCCCATTCCCCTCAATGTCCCCATTGACCCCATTGCCCCAGTTGACCCCAAAGTCTCCATTGACCCCATTACCCCCAACGCCTCCAAAGTCTCCACTGACCCCAATTTACCCCAATGCCCCATTGACCCCATTGACCCCAATGTCCCCAATGACCCCAATGACCCGATTACCCCCATAGCCCCCAATGTCCCCATTGACCCCATTCCCCTTAATGTCCCCATTGACCCCACTGACCCCAATGTCCCCATTGACCCCATTCCCCTCAATGTCCCCACTGACCCCATTACCCCCATTGACCCCAATGTCCCCATTGACCCCAATGATCCGATTACCCCCATAGCCCCCAATGTCCCCATTGACCCCATTCCCCTTAATGTCCCCATTGACCCCACTGACCCCAATGTCCCCATTGACCCCATTCCCCTCAATTCCCCACTGACCCCATTACCCCCATTGACCCCAATGACCCGATTACTCCCATAGCCCCCAATGTCCCCATTGACCCCATTATCCCCATTGACCCCATTATCCCCATTGACCCCATTACCCCTAACATCCCCACTGACCCCACTGTCCCCCTTGATCCCATTGACCCCAATGTCCCCATTGACCCCATTCCCCCCACAGCCCCAGTTGACCCCATTCCCCTCAATGCCCTCATTGACCCCATTACCCCCATTGACCCCAATGTCCCCATTGACCCCAATGACCCCATTACCCCAACTGACCCCAATGCCCCCATTGACCCCATTCCCCTCAATGTCCCCATTGACCCCACTGCCCCAATTGACCCCAATGTCCCCATTACCCCCAATGACCCCAATGACCCCACTGACCCCAATGCCCCCAATGACCCCATTCCCCTAATGTCCCCATTGAGCCCATTGTCCTCATTATCCCCATAGCCCCCAATGTCCCCCTTGAACCCACAGCCCCCATTGACCCCATTCCCCTCAACGCCCCCATTGACCCCAACACCCCCATTGACCCCAATGTCCCCCAAACCCCCACTGACCCCAATGACCCCAATGACCCCATTCCCCACAACACCCCCATTGACCCCATTACCCCCATTGACCCCATTACCCCCAATGCCTCCAATGTCCCCATTTACCCCAATGCCCCCATTGACCCCAATGTTCCCAATGACCCCATTCCCCTCAATGTCCCCAATGACCCCATTCCTCTCAATGCCCCCATTGACCCCACTGCCCCAATTGACCCCATTGACCCCATAACCCCCATTTAGGATACAGTCCTCCAGGTCCACCTCCTCGGAGAGGTTCATTTTCCCGGTGATGGTGGAGAAAATGAGACGTTTTTGGCGTCGGTCCGGTAACGGGAATTCGATTTTTCGGTCCAATCGGCCGGGACGGAGCAGAGCCGGGTCCAACGTGTCGGCACGGTTAGTGGCCATGATCACCTGGGGACATCGGGGGGACATCGGGGTGATGGGACACCATAGGGACATCGGGGTCATTAGGGTCGATGGGGACATTGGGGTCAATGGGGACATTGGGGTGATGGGACACTATGGGGACAGTGGGGTCATTAGGGTCGATGGGGACATTGGGGTCAATGGGGTCAATGGGGTGATGGGACACCATGGGGACATCGGGGTCATTAGGGTCGATGGGGACATTGAGATCATTAGAGTCAATGGGGACATTGAGGTCAATGGGGACACTGGGGTCAATGGGGACATCGGGGTGATGGGACACCATGGGGACATTGGGGTCATTAGGGTCGATGGGGACATTGGGGTCATTAGGGTCAATGGGGACAGTGGGGTCAATGGGGACATCGGGGTGATGGGACACCATGGGGACATTGGGGTCGATGGGGACATTGGGGTCATTAGGGTCGATGGGGACATTGGGGTCAATGGGGACACTGGGGTCAATGGGGTGATGGGACACCATGGGGACAATGGGGTCAATGGAGACATTGGGGTGATGGGACACAATGGGGACATTGGGGTCATTAGGGCCGATGGGGACATTGGGGTCAATGGGGACATTGAGGTCAATGGGGACATTGGGGTCAATGGGGCATCGGGGTCAATGGGACACCATGGGGACATTGGGATCAATGGGGACATTGGGGTCAATGGGACACTATGGGGACATTGGGGTGATGGGACACCATGGGGACACTGGGGTCAATGGGGTGATGGGACACCATGGGGACATTGGGGTCAATGGGGACACTGGGGTGATGGGACACCATGGGGACATTGGGGTCAATGGGACACTATGGGGACATTGGGCTCGATGGGACACCATGGGGACATTGGGGTCATTAGGGTCGATGGAGACATAGGGGTCAATGGGGACATCGGGGTGATGGGACACCATGGCGACACTGGGGACATTGGGGTGATGGGACATCATGGGGACATTGGGGTCAATGGGGACACTGAGGTGATGTGACACCATGGTGACATTGGGGTCGATGGGGACATTGGGGTCACTGGACACTAGGGTTATTAGGGTCAATGGGGACGTTGGGGTCAATGGGGACATTGGGGTTGATGGGGACACCATGGGGACACTGGGGACACTGGGGTGATGGGACACCATGGGGACATTGGGGTCAATGGGGACATCGGGGTGATGGGACACCATGGGGACATTGGGGGCACTGTGGGGACATTGGGGTTATTAGGGTCAATGGGGACGTTGGGGTCAATGGGGTAATGGGACACCATGGGGACACTGGGGTCAATGGGGTGACGGGACACCGTGGGGACACCGTGGGGACACGGAGGTGACAGGAGGTGGCCATGGGGTCCCACCTTGACGTTGACGTTCTGGTCGAAGCCGTCCATCTGGTTGAGGAGCTCCAGGAGGATCCGCTGCACCTCGCGGTCGGCTGTGGGGACACGGGGGGGGACAGCGGTGGCACCCGGGGGACGACGGGAGGTCCTCCGAGATGGTCCTCCAACAGGGTCCTCCAAGGGTCCCCAACCCCAATCCCAAAGCCACCCCGTGACCTGGGGACACCAGGAGGTCCTCCAAGATGGTCCTCCAAGGAGGTCCTCCGAGGTGGTCCTCCAAGGAGGTCCTCCAAGATGGTCCTCCAAGGAGGTCCTCCGAGGTGGTCCTCCAACGTGGTCCTCCAAGAAACCCTCCAAGAGGGTCCTCCAAGGGTCCCCAACCCCAATCCCAAAGCCACCCCGTGACCTGGGGTCACCAGGAGGTCCTCCAAGATGGTTCTCCAACACAGTCCTCCAAGATGGTCCTCCAACAGGGTCCCCAACCCCAATCCTAAAGCCACCCCATGACCTGGGGACACCAGGAGGTCCTCCAAGATGGTCCTCCGAGGTGGTCCTCCAAGAAGTCCTCCAAGAGGGTCCTCCAAGAGGGTCTTCCAGGGGTCCCCAACCCCAATCCCAAAGCCACCCCATAACCTGGGGATACCAGGAGGTCCTCCAAGATGGTCCTCCAAGGAGGTCCTCCGAGGTGGTCCTCCAAGAAGTCCTCCAAGAAACCCTCCAAGAGGGTCCTCCAAGGGTCCCCAACCCCAATCCCAAAGTCACCCCATGACCTGGGGACCCCAGAGGTCCTCCAAGATGGTCCTCCAACAGGGTCCTCCAGGGGTCCCCAACCCCAATCCCAAAGCCACCCCATAACATAGGGACACCAGGAGGTCCTCCAAGATGGTCCTCCAAGGTGGTCCTCCGAGGTGGTCCTCCAACGTGGTCCTCCAAGAAACCCTCCAAGAGGGTCCTCCAAGGGTCCCCAACCCCAATCCCAAAGCCACCCCATGACCTGGGGACACCAGGAGGTCCTCCAAGATGGTCCTCCAAGGAGGTCCTCTGAGGTGGTCCTCCAAGAAACCCTCCAAGAGGGTCCTCCAAGGGTCCCCAACCCCAATCCCAAAGCCACCCCATGACCTGGGGACACCAGGAGGTCCTCCAAGATGGTCCTCCAACACGGTCCTCCAACAGGGTCCTCAACCCCAACCCCAAAGCCACCCCATAACCTGGAGACACCAGGAGGTCCTCCAAGATGGTCCTCCAACAGGGTCCTCCAAGGGTCCCCAATCCCAAAGCCACCCCATAACCTGGGGAAACCAGGGGTCCCTTTTCTGCCCCATTTGGGGTCCCTTCTGAGCCCCATGTTGGGGTCCCATTTGGGGTCCCTTTGTGCCCCATTTTGGGGTCTCCCCCTCCCCAAATTGGGGGTCTCACTATGGGTCTTTTTGGTGCCCCTTTTGGGGTCTCCCCCTCCCCAAATTGGGGGTCCCACTTTCGGTCCTTTCCGTGCCCCTTTTGGGGTCCCTTTGGGCCCCATTTGGGGTCTCCCTCTCCCCAACTTGGGGGTTCCACTTTGGGGTCCCTTTGTGCCCCTTTTGGGGTCTCCCCCTCCCCAGTTTGGGGGTCCCACTTTGGGGTCCCTTTGTGCCCCATTTTGGGGTCTCCCCCTCCCCAACTTGGGGGTCCCACTTTGGGGTCCCTTTCAGTGCCCCATTTGGGATCCCTTTTCGCTGCCCCTTTTGGGGTCTCCCTCTCCCCAACTTGGGGGTCCCACTTTGGGGTCCCTTTCAGGGCCCCATTTGGGGTCCCTTTTGAGCCCCATTTTGGGGTCCCACTTTAGGGTCCTTTGAGCCCCTTTTGGGGTCCTATTTAGGATCCCTTTGTGCCCCATTTTGGTGCCCCACTGGGGGTCCTTTTGCCACCCCTTTTCTGCCCCATTTAGGGTCTCTCCCTCCCCAACTTTGGGGTCCCACTTTGGGGTCCCTTTCAGTGCCCCATTTGGGATCCCCTTTTGAGCCCCTTTTGGGGTCCCATTTAGGGTCCCTTTGTGCCCCATTTCGGTGCCCCACCACAGGTCCTTTTCCCACCCCTTTCGCTGCCCCATTTGGGATCCCTTTTCTGCCCCTTTTGGGGTCTCCCCCTCCCCAACTTGGGGGTCCCACTTTGGGGTCCCTTTGTGACCCATTTTGGGGTCTCCCTCTCCCCAACTTGGGGGTCCCACTTTAGGGTCCCTTTCAGTGCCCCATTTGGGGTCCCTTTTGAGCCCCATTTTGGGGTCTTATTTAGGGTCCCTTTGTGCCCCATTTAGGGTCCCTTTGTGCCCCATTTCAGTGCCCCACCGGGGGTCCTTTTGCCACCCCTTTCGGGGTCCCATTTGGGGTCTCTCCCTCCCCAATCTGGGGGTCCCACTTTCGGTCCTTTCCATGCCCCCTTTGGGATCCCCTTTTGAGTCCCTTTTGGGGTCCTATTTGGGGTTCCTTTGTGCCCCATTTGGGGTCCCTTTTGCCGCCCCATTTGGGGTCTCTTTTGTGCCCCATTTGGGGTCCCTTTGTGCCCCATTTCGGTGCCCCACCGGGGGTCCTTTTGCCACCCCTTTCGCTGCCCCATTTGGGGTCTCCCCCTCCCCAACTTGGGGGTCCCACTTTGGGGTCCCTTTGTGCCCCTTTTGGGGTCTCCCCCTCCCCAGTTTGGGGGTCCCACTTTGGGGTCCCTTTCAGTGCCCCATTTGGGGTCCCTTTTGAGCCCCCTTTTGGGGTCTCTTTTGCGCCCCATTTGGGGTCCCTTTCTGCCCCATTTCGGTGCCCCACTGGGGGTCCTTTTGCCACCCCTTTTCTGCCCCATTTAGGGTCTCCCCCTCCCCAACTTGGGGGTCCCACTTTCGGTCCTTTCCGTGCCCCCTTTGGGATCCCTTTTGAGGTCCCATTTAGGGTCCTTTGAGCCCCTTCTGGGGTCCCATTTAGGATCCCTTTGTGCCCCATTTCAGTGCCCCACCGGGGGTCCTTTTGCCACCCCTTTCGGGGTCCCATTTGGGGTCTCCCCCTCCCCAATTTGGGGGTCCCACTTTCGGTCCTTTCCGTGCCCCCTTTGGGATCCCTTTTGAGCCCCTTTTGGGGTCCTATTTGGGGTCCCTTTTGAGCCCCCTTTGGGGTCTTATTTAGGGTCCCTTTGTGCCCCATTTCGGTGCCCCACTGGGGGTCCTTTTGCCACCCCTTTCGGGGTCCCATTTGGGGTCTCCCCCTCCCCAACTTGGGGGTCCCACTTTGGGGTCCCTTTCAGTGCCCCATTTGGGGTCCCTTTTGAGCCCCTTTTGGGGTCCCATTTAGGGTCCCTTTGTGCCCCATTTGGGGTCCCTTTTGAGCCCCATTTTGGGGTCTCTTTTGCACCCCATTTAGGGTCCCTTTGTGCCCCATTTCGGTGCCCCACCGGGGGTCCTTTTGCCACCCCTTTTGGGGTCCCATTTGGGGTCTCCCCCTCCCCAACTTGGGGGTCCCACTTTGGGGTCCCTTTCAGTGCCCCATTTGGGGTCCCTTTTGAGCCCCTTTTGGGGTCCCATTTAGGGTCCTTTGAGCCCCTTTTGGGGTCCTATTTAGGATCCCTTTGTGCCCCATTTCGGTGCCCCACCGCAGGTCCTTTTCCCACCCCTTTCGCGGCCCCATTTGGGATCCCTTTTCTGCCCCTTTTGGGGTCTCCCCCTCCCCAACTTGGGGGTCCCACTTTCGGGTCCCTTTCAGTGCCCCATTTGGGGTCCCTTTTGGGGTCCTATTTGGGATCCCTTTTGAGCCCCTTCTGGGGTCCCATTTAGGGTCCTTTGAGCCCCTTTTGGGGTCCTATTTAGGATCCCTTTGCGCCCCATTTCAGTGCCCCACTGGGGGTCCTTTTGCCACCCCCCTTTCGCTGCCCCATTTGGGGTCTCCCCCTCCCCAACTTGGGGGTCCCACTTTCGGTCCTTTCCGTGCCCCCTTTGGGATCCCTTTTGAGCCCCTTTTGGAGTCCTATTTGGGGTCCCTTTTGAGCCCCTTTTGGGGTCCCATTTAGGGTCCTTTGAGCCCCTTTTGGGGTCCTATTTAGGATCCCTTTGTGCCCCATTTCGGTGCCCCACCGGGGGTCCTTTTGCCACCCCTTTCGCTGCCCCATTTGGGATCCCTTTTCTGCCCCTTTTGGGGTCTCCCCCTCCCCAACTTGGGGGTCCCTTTCAGTGCCCCATTTAGGGTTCCTTTTGTGCCCCATTTGGGGTCTCCCCCTCCCCAACTTGGGGGTCCCACTTTGGGTCTTTTCAGTGCCCCTTTTGGGGTCTCCCTCTCCCCAACTTGGGGGTCCCACTTTGGGGTCCCTTTCAGTGCCCCATTTGGGGTCCCTTTTGAGCCCCATTTTGGGGTCTTATTTAGGGTCCCTTTGTGCCCCATTTGGGGTCCCTTTGTGCCCCATTTCGGTGCCCCACCACGGCTCCTTTTCCCACCCCTTTCGCTGCCCCATTCGGGCTCCCATTGCCTCCCCTTTCGGAAACCTTTCAGTGCCCCCTTTCGGGGTCCCGTTCGGGGGGGGGTCTTTCCCCCCTTCCCCCTCCCCACTTCGGGGTCCCCACCTCCGGTCTGCGCGTCGAAGCGCTTGGTGGCGATGGCGTCGATCTCGTCGATGAAGATGATGGCGGGGGCGTTTTCCTTGGCCAACCTGAAGACGTCCCGCACCATGCGAGGACCCTCCCCCAAATATTTCTGCACGAACTCCGAGCCCACCACCCTGATAAAGGCGGCTGGGATCGGGGGGGGAGGAAATAAAGGGTCACCCGAAAAGCCCCTAACGAACGCCCCGTATCATCACAAAGGTCCCAGAACCTCCGTAAGAACCACAAAGACCCCATAACCCCAAAAAAATCCCCGAAGGTCCCATAAACCCCATAAGACCCCCAAAGACCCCATAAGACCCCACAAAGATCCCCGAAGGTCCCATAAACCCCATAAGACCCCCCAAAGACCCCATAACACCCCAAAGACCCCATATCCACCCCAAGAGTCCCATAACCCCCATAAACCCCAAAAAGACCCCATGACCACCCCATAACCCCATACACACCCCAAAGATCCCATAATCCCCCCAAAGACCCCATACCCACCCCACAACCCCATATGCACCCCAAAGATCCCATAACCCCCCCCAAAGACCCCATACCCACCTCAAAGATCCCATAACTCCCCCAAAGACCCCATACCCACCCCACAACCCCATATGCACCCCAAAGATCCCATAACCCCCCCCAAAGACCCCATACCCACCTCAAAGATCCCATAACCCTCCCAAAGACCCCATAACTCCAAATAAGACCCCCAAAGACCCCGTAACCCCCACAAAGATCCCCGAAGGTCCCATAAACCCCATAAGACCCCCAAAGACCCCATAACCCCCACAAAGATCCCCAAAGGTCCCATAAACCCCATAAGACCCCCAAAGACCCCATAAGACCCCATAACTACCCCAAAGACCCCATTCAGCCCATAAGACTCTCAAAGACCCCAAAGCCCCCATACCCACACCAAAGATCCCATAACCCCCCCAAAGACCCCATAACTCCAAATAAGACCCCCAAAGACCCCATAACCCCCACAAAGATCCCCAAAGGTCCCATAAACCCCATAAGACCCCCAAAGACCCCATAACCCCCACAAAGATCCCCAAAGGTCCCATAAACCCCATAAGACCCCCAAAGACCCCATAAGACCCCATAACTACCCCAAAGACCCCATTCAGCCCATAAGACTCTCAAAGACCCCAAAGCCCCCATACCCACACCAAAGATCCCATAACCCCCCTAAAGACCCCATACCCACCCCACAACCCCATATGCACCCCAAAGATCCCATAACCCCCCCAAAGACCCCATACCCACCCCAAAGACCCCATAACCCCCCGTAAGACCCCCAAAGACCCCATAACCCCCTGACCCCATAGTGACCCCATAAGGACCTCATACCCCCCCCAACCCCATAGTGACCCCATACCCCCTCCACAACCCCATAGTGACCCCATAGTGACCCCATACCCCCCCGACCCCACAGCAACCCCACAAAAACCCCACAGTGACCCCATAACCCCCCTGACCCCATAGTGACCCCATACCCCCTCCACAACCCCACAGTGACCCCATACCCCCTCCACAACCCCATAGTGACCCCATACTCCCTCCACAACCCCATAACGACCCCATACCCCCCCAATCCCATATTGACCCCATAAAAACCCCACAAAAACCCCACAGTGACCCCATAGCCCCCCCAACCCCACAGCGACCCCATAAAAACCCCAGAGTGACCCCATACCCCCCCGACCCCACAGCAACCCCACAAAAACCCCACAGTGACCCCATAGCCCCCCTGACCCCATAGTGACTCCATACCCCCTCCACAACCCCACAGTGACCCCATACCCCCTCCACAACCCCATAGTGACTCCATAGTGACCCCATACCCTCTCCACAACCCCACAGTGACCCCACAGTGACCCCATACCCCCTCCACAACCCCATAGTGACCCCATACCCCCTCCACAACCCCATAGAGACCCCATACCCCCCGACCCCACAGCGACCCCACAAAAACCCCACAGCGACCCCATACCCCATAGTGACCCCACAGTGACCCCACAAAAGCCGCATAAAGACCCCATACCCCCCCCTGACCCCATAGTGACCCCATACCCCCTCCACAACCCCATAAGGACCCCATAGTGACCCCATACCCCCTCCACAACCCGATAAGGACCCCATAGTGACCCCATACCCCCTCCACAACCCCATAGTGACCCCATAGTGACCCCATACCCCCTCCACAACCCCACAGTGACCCCATACCCCCCCCACAACCCCATAAAGACCCCATACCCCCCGAATCCCATATTGACTCCATAAAAACCTCACAGTGACCCCATACCCCCCCCAACCCCATAGTGACCCCATAAAAACCCCATAGTGACCCCATACCCCCTCCACAACCCCATAGTGACCCCATACCCCCTCCACAACCCCATAGAGACCCCATACCCCCCGACCCCACAGCGACCCCACAAAAACCCCACAGCGACCCCATACCCCATAGTGACCCCACAGTGACCCCACAAAAGCCCCATAAAGGCCCCATAAAGACCCCATACCCCCCCCAACCCATAGTGACCCCATAGCCCCTCCACCACCCCATAGTGACCCCATAAAGACCCCATACCCCCTCCACAACCCCATAGTCACCCCCTAGTGACCCCATAGTGACCCCATACCCCCCCCAACCCCAGTGACCCCATAGTGACCCCATAACGACCCTATAAAAACCCCATAGTGACTCCACAACCCCATAAGGACCCCATACCGCCCCGACCCCACAGCGACCCCACAAAAACCCAATAAGGACCCCACATACCCCCCCCCCCCAACCCATAGTGACCCCATACCCCCCCGACCCCATAGTGACCCCATACCCCCTCCACAACCCCATAAGGACCCCATAGTGACCCCATACCCCCTCCACAACCCCATAGTGAGCCCATAGTGACCCCATACCCCCTCCACAACCCCATAGTGACCCCATAGTGACCCCATACCCCCTCCACAACCCCGTAACGACCCCATACCCCCCCAATCCCATATTGACCCCATAAAAACCCCATAGTGACCCCATAGCCCCCCAAACCCATAGTGACTCCATAACGACCCTATAAAAAACCCATAGTGACCCCACAGTGACCCCATACCCCCCCCCAACCCCATAGTGACCCCATAGTGACCCCATACCCCCCCCAACCCCATAGTGACCCCATAGTGACCCCATACCCCCTCCACAACCCCATAAGGACCCCATACCGCCCCGACCCCACAGCGACCCCACAAAAACCCCATAGTGACCCCATACCCCCTCCACAACCCCATAGTGACCCCATAGTGCCCCTATACCCCCTCCACAACCCCATAACGACCCCATACCCCCCCAATCCCATATTGACCCCATAAAAACCTCACAGTGACCCCATAGCCCCCCAATCCCATAGTGACTCCATAACGACCCTATAAAAAACCCATAGTGACCCCACAGTGACCCCATACCCCCCCCCCAACCCCATAGTGACCCCATAGTGACCCCATACCCCCCCCCAACCCCATAGTGACCCCATAGTGACCCCATACCCCCTCCACAACCCCATAGTGACCCCATAGTGACCCCATACCCCCCCCCAACCCCATAGTGACCCCATAGTGACCCCATACCCCCTCCACAACCCCATAGTGACCCCATACCGCCCCGATCCCACAGCGACCCCACAAAAACCCCACAAAAACCCCACACCCACCAGTGGTGTGATGCGCCACGGCCTTGGCCAGCATGGTTTTCCCGCAGCCCGGCGGTCCGTACATCAGCACCCCGCGGGGGGGGTCGATCCCGATCTGCACCGCGACCCCATAAGGACACCGCAGAGACCCCATACCCCCCCGACCCCATAGTGACCCCACAAAAACCCCACAGTGACCCCATACCCCATAAAGACCCCATAAGGACACTGCAGAGACCCCATACCCCCCCGACCCCATAGTGACCCCACAAAAACCCCACAGTGACCCCACAGCCCCCCGACCCCATAGTGACCCCACAAAAAACCCAATAGTGACCCCATACCCCATAGTGACCCCATAAGGACACCGCAGCCACCCCATAAGGACACCGCAGAGACCCCATAGCCCCTGACCCCATAGCGACCCCACAAAAACCCCACAGTGACCCCATAGCCCCCCGACCCCATAGTGACCCCACAAAAACCCCACAGTGACCCCACAGCCCCCCAACCCCATAGCGACTCCACAAAAACCCCACAGTGACCCCATAGCCCCCGACCCCATAGCGACCCCACAAAAACCCCACAGTGACGCCACAGCCCCCCGACCCCACAGTGACCCCACAAAAACCCCACAGTGACCCCACAGCCCCCCGACCCCACAGTGACCCCACAAAAAACCCCAGAGTGACCCCATACCCCATAGTGACCCCATACCCCATAGAGACCCCATAAGGACACCGCAGCCACCCCATAAGGACACCACGGCGACCCCAGAACCCCCACAAACACCCCATAGCACCATAACCCCCCCAAAGACCCCATAACATCCCACAATCCCCCCATACCCACCCCATACCCACCCCATAACCCCCCCAAAACCCCAAAACCCCACAAAAACCCCATAACCCCACCTGCTTGTAGAGCTCAAAGTGGGTGAGCGGCAGCTCCACCCCATAACCCCCCCAAAGACCCCATAACTCCCCCAAAATCCCCCCCAAAGACCCCATACCCACCCCATAACCCCCCCAAAACCCCAAAACCCCATAAAAACCCCACAAAAACCCCATAACCCCACCTGCTTGTAGAGCTCGAAGTGCGTGAGCGGCAGCTCCACCCCATAACCCCCCCAAAGACCCCAGAACCCCCCCATAACCCCCCCTAAAAACCCCATAACCCCCCCAAAATCCCAAAACCCCACAAAAACCCCACAAAAACCCCACAAAAACCCCATAACCCCACCTGCTTGTAGAGCTCGAAGTGGGTGAGCGGCAGCTCCACCCCATAACCCCCCCAAAGTCCCCATAACCCCCCCAAAACCCCAAAACCCCACAAAAACCCCACAAAAACCCCACAAAAACCCCACAAAAACCCCACAAAAACCCCATAACCACCCCATAACCCCACCTGCTTGTAGAGCTCGAAGTGGGTGAGCGGCAGCTCCACCCCATAACCCCCCCAAAGACCCCATACCCACCCCAAAGACCCCATAACTACCCCATAACCCCCCCTAAAATGCCCATAACCACCCCAAAACCCCAAAACCCCATAAAAACCCCATAAAAACCCCATAAAAACCCCACAAAAACCCCATAACCACCCCATAACCCCACCTGCTTGTAGAGCTCGAAGTGCGTGAGCGGCAGCTCCACCCCATAACCCCCCCAAAACCCCCCCCAAAGACCCCATAACTACCCCATAACCCCCCCAAAACCCCAAAACCCCATAAAAACCCCACAGAAACCCCACAAAAACCCCACAAAAACCCCATAACCCCACCTGCTTGTAGAGCTCGAAGTGCGTGAGCGGCAGCTCCACCCCATAACCCCCCCAAAACCCCCCCCAAAGACCCCATAACCCCCCCATAACCCCCCCAAAACCCCAAAACCCCATAAAAACCCCATAAAAACCCCATAAAAACCCCACAAAAACCCCACAAAAACCCCATAACCACCCCATAACCACCTGCTTGTAGAGCTCGAAGTGGGTGAGCGGCAGCTCCACCCCATAACCCCCCCAAAGACCCCATAACCCACCCCATAACCCCCCCAAAACCCCAAAACCCCACAAAAACCCCACAAAAACCCCACAAAAACCCCACAAAAACCCCATAACCACCCCATAACCCCACCTGCTTGTAGAGCTCGAAGTGCGTGAGCGGCAGCTCCACCCCATAACCCCCCCAAAACCCCCCCCAAAGACCCCATAACCCCCCCATAACCCCCCCAAAACCCCAAAACCCCATAAAAACCCCATAAAAACCCCATAAAAACCCCACAAAAACCCCACAAAAACCCCATAACCACCCCATAACCACCTGCTTGTAGAGCTCGAAGTGGGTGAGCGGCAGCTCCACCCCATAACCCCCCCAAAGACCCCATAACCCACCCCATAACCCCCCCAAAACCCCAAAACCCCACAAAAACCCCACAAAAACCCCACAAAAACCCCACAAAAACCCCATAACCACCCCATAACCCCACCTGCTTGTAGAGCTCGAAGTGCGTGAGCGGCAGCTCCACCCCATAACCCCCCCAAAACCCCCCCCAAAGACCCCATAACCCCCCCATAACCCCCCCAAAACCCCAAAACCCCATAAAAACCCCATAAAAACCCCATAAAAACCCCACAAAAACCCCACAAAAACCCCATAACCACCCCATAACCACCTGCTTGTAGAGCTCGAAGTGGGTGAGCGGCAGCTCCACCCCATAACCCCCCCAAAGACCCCATAACCCACCCCATAACCCCCCCAAAACCCCAAAACCCCACAAAAACCCCACAAAAACCCCATAACCACCCCATAACCACCTGCTTGTAGAGCTCGAAGTGCGTGAGCGGCAGCTCCACCCCATAACCCCCCCAAAACCCCCCCCAAAGACCCCATAACCCCCCCATAACCCCCCCAAAACCCCAAAACCCCATAAAAACCCCACAAAAACCCCACAAAAACCCCACAAAAACCCCACAAAAACCCCATAACCCCACCTGCTTGTAGACCTCGAAGTGGGTGAGCGGCAGCTCCACCCCATAACCCCCCCAAAACCCCCCCAAAGACCCCATACCCACCCCATAACCCCCCCAAAACCCCAAAACCCCATAAAAACCCCATAAAAACCCCATAAAAACCCCACAAAAACCCCATAACCACCCCATAACCCCACCTGCTTGTAGAGCTCGAAGTGCGTGAGCGGCAGCTCCACCCCATAACCCCCCCAAAACCCCCCCCAAAGACCCCATAACCCCCCCATAACCCCCCCAAAACCCCAAAACCCCACAAAAACCCCATAAAAACCCCACAAAAACCCCACAAAAACCCCACAAAAACCCCACAAAAACCCCACAAAAACCCCACAAAAACCCCATAACCCCACCTGCTTGTAGAGCTCGAAGTGCGTGAGCGGCAGCTCCACCCCATAACCCCCCCAAAACCCCCCCCAAAGAGCCCATACCCACCCCATAACCCTCCCAAAACCCCAAAACCCCACAAAAACCCCACAAAAACCCCACAAAAACCCCACAAAAACCCCATAACCCCACCTGCTTGTAGAGCTCGAAGTGTGTGAGCAGCAGCTCCACCCCATAACCCCCCCAAAGACCCCAGAACCCCCCCAAAGACCCCATACCCACCCCATAACCCCCCCAAAACCCCAAAACCCCATCAAAACCCCACAAAAACCCACAAAAACCCCACAAAAACCCCACAAAAACCCCATAACCCCACCTGCTTGTAGACCTCGAAGTGGGTGAGCGGCAGCTCCACCCCATAACCCCCCCAAAACCCCCCCCAAAGACCCCATAACCCCCCCATAACCCCCCCAAAACCCCACAAAAACCCCACAAAAACCCCACAAAAACCCCACAAAAACCCCACAAAAACCCCATAACCACCCCATAACCCCACCTGCTTGTAGAGCTCGAAGTGCGTGAGCGGCAGCTCCACCCCATAACCCCCCCAAAACCCCCCCAAAGACCCCATAACCCCCCAAAACCCCAAAACCCCACAAAAACCCCACAAAAACCCCATAAAAACCCCACAAAAACCCCACAAAAACCCCACAAAAACCCCATAACCCCACCTGCTTGTAGAGCTCGAAGTGCGTGAGCGGCAGCTCCACCCCATAACCCCCCCAAAACCCCCCCCAAAGAGCCCATACCCACCCCATAACCCTCCCAAAACCCCAAAACCCCACAAAAACCCCACAAAAACCCCACAAAAACCCCACAAAAACCCCATAACCCCACCTGCTTGTAGAGCTCGAAGTGTGTGAGCAGCAGCTCCACCCCATAACCCCCCCAAAGACCCCAGAACCCCCCCAAAGACCCCATACCCACCCCATAACCCCCCCAAAACCCCAAAACCCCATCAAAACCCCACAAAAACCCACAAAAACCCCACAAAAACCCCACAAAAACCCCATAACCCCACCTGCTTGTAGACCTCGAAGTGGGTGAGCGGCAGCTCCACCCCATAACCCCCCCAAAACCCCCCCCAAAGACCCCATAACCCCCCCATAACCCCCCCAAAACCCCACAAAAACCCCACAAAAACCCCACAAAAACCCCACAAAAACCCCACAAAAACCCCATAACCACCCCATAACCCCACCTGCTTGTAGAGCTCGAAGTGCGTGAGCGGCAGCTCCACCCCATAACCCCCCCAAAACCCCCCCAAAGACCCCATAACCCCCCAAAACCCCAAAACCCCACAAAAACCCCACAAAAACCCCATAAAAACCCCACAAAAACCCCACAAAAACCCCACAAAAACCCCATAACCCCACCTGCTTGTAGAGCTCGAAGTGCGTGAGCGGCAGCTCCACCCCATAACCCCCCCAAAACCCCCCCCAAAGACCCCATACCCACCCCATAACCCCCCCAAAACCCCAAAACCCCATAAAAACCCCACAAAAACCCCACAAAAACCCCACAAAAACCCCATAACCACCCCATAACCCCACCTGCTTGTAGAGCTCGAAGTGCGTGAGCGGCAGCTCCACCCCATAACCCCCCCAAAACCCCCCCCAAAGACCCCATACCCCCCCATAACCCCCCCAAAACCCCAAAACCCCATAAAAACCCCACAAAAACCCCACAAAAACCCCATAACCACCCCATAACCCCACCTGCTTGTAGAGCTCGAAGTGCGTGAGCGGCAGCTCCACCCCATAACCCCCCCAAAACCCCCCCCAAAGACCCCATAACCCCCCCATAACCCCCCCAAAACCCCAAAACCCCATAAAAACCCCACAAAAACCCCACAAAAACCCCACAAAAACCCCATAACCCCACCTGCTTGTAGAGCTCGAAGTGCGTGAGCGGCAGCTCCACCCCATAACCCCCCCAAAACCCCCCCCAAAGACCCCATAACCCCCCCATAACCCCCCCAAAACCCCAAAACCCCACAAAAACCCCACAAAAACCCCACAAAAACCCCATAACCACCCCATAACCCCACCTGCTTGTAGAGCTCGAAGTGCGTGAGCGGCAGCTCCACCCCATAATCCCCCCAAAGACCCCATACCCACCCCAAAGACCCCATAACTACCCCATAACCCCCCCAAAACCCCATAAAAACCCCACAAAAACCCCACAAAAACCCCACAAAAACCCCACAAAAACCCCACAAAAACCCCATAACCACCCCATAACCCCACCTGCTTGTAGAGCTCGAAGTGCGTGAGCGGCAGCTCCACCCCATAACCCCCCCAAAACCCCCCCCAAAGACCCCATAACCCCCCCATAACCCCCCCAAAACCCCAAAACCCCACAAAAACCCCACAAAAACCCCACAAAAACCCCACAAAAACCCCACAAAAACCCCACAAAAACCCCATAACCACCCCATAACCCCACCTGCTTGTAGAGCTCGAAGTGCGTGAGCGGCAGCTCCACCCCATAACCCCCCCAAAACCCCCCCCAAAGACCCCATAACCCCCCCATAACCCCCCCAAAACCCCAAAACCCCACAAAAACCCCGCAAAAACCCCACAAAAACCCCACAAAAACCCCACAAAAACCCCACAAAAACCCCAAAAAAACCCCATAACCACCTGCTTGTAGAGCTCGAAGTGCGTGAGCGGCAGCTCCACCCCATAACCCCCCCAAAACCCCCCCCAAAGACCCCATACCCACCCCATAACCCCCCCAAAACCCCAAAACCCCATAAAAACCCCACAAAAACCCCACAAAAACCCCACAAAAACCCCATAACCACCCCATAACCCCACCTGCTTGTAGAGCTCGAAGTGCGTGAGCGGCAGCTCCACCCCATAACCCCCCCAAAACCCCCCCCAAAGACCCCATACCCCCCCATAACCCCCCCAAAACCCCAAAACCCCATAAAAACCCCACAAAAACCCCACAAAAACCCCATAACCACCCCATAACCCCACCTGCTTGTAGAGCTCGAAGTGCGTGAGCGGCAGCTCCACCCCATAACCCCCCCAAAACCCCCCCCAAAGACCCCATAACCCCCCCATAACCCCCCCAAAACCCCAAAACCCCATAAAAACCCCACAAAAACCCCATAAAAACCCCACAAAAACCCCACAAAAACCCCACAAAAACCCCATAACCACCCCATAACCACCTGCTTGTAGAGCTCGAAGTGCGTGAGCGGCAGCTCCACCCCATAACCCCCCCAAAACCCCCCCAAAGACCCCATAACCCCCCAAAACCCCAAAACCCCACAAAAACCCCACAAAAACCCCACAAAAACCCCACAAAAACCCCATAACCACCCCATAACCCCACCTGCTTGTAGAGCTCGAAGTGCGTGAGCGGCAGCTCCACCCCATAATCCCCCCAAAGACCCCATACCCACCCCAAAGACCCCATAACTACCCCATAACCCCCCCAAAACCCCAAAACCCCATAAAAACCCCACAAAAACCCCATAAAAACCCCACAAAAATCCCATAACCACCCCATAACCCCACCTGCTTGTAGAGCTCGAAGTGCGTGAGCGGCAGCTCCACCCCATAACCCCCCCAAAACCCCCCCCAAAGACCCCATAACCCCCCCATAACCCCCCCAAAACCCCAAAACCCCATAAAAACCCCACAAAAACCCCACAAAAACCCCACAAAAACCCCATAACCACCTGCTTGTAGAGCTCGAAGTGCGTGAGCGGCAGCTCCACCCCATAACCCCCCCAAAACCCCCCCAAAGACCCCATAACCCCCCCATAACCCCCCCAAAACCCCATAAAAACCCCACAAAAACCCCACAAAAACCCCACAAAAACCCCACAAAAACCCCATAACCACCTGCTTGTAGAGCTCGAAGTGCGTGAGCGGCAGCTCCACCCCATAACCCCCCCAAAACCCCCCCAAAGACCCCATAACCCCCCCATAACCCCCCCAAAACCCCATAAAAACCCCACAAAAACCCCACAAAAACCCCACAAAAACCCCACAAAAACCCCATAACCACCTGCTTGTAGAGCTCGAAGTGGGTGAGCGGCAGCTCCACCCCATAACCCCCCCAAAACCCCCCCAAAGACCCCATAACCCCCCCATAACCCCCCCAAAACCCCATAAAAACCCCACAAAAACCCCACAAAAACCCCACAAAAACCCCACAAAAACCCCATAACCACCTGCTTGTAGAGCTCGAAGTGCGTGAGCGGCAGCTCCACCCCATAACCCCCCCAAAACCCCCCCAAAGACCCCATAACCCCCCCATAACCCCCCCAAAACCCCATAAAAACCCCACAAAAACCCCACAAAAACCCCACAAAAACCCCACAAAAACCCCATAACCACCTGCTTGTAGAGCTCGAAGTGGGTGAGCGGCAGCTCCACGGCCTCGCGCACCTCCTGCTTCTGGATGTCCATCCCGCCGATGTCGGCGTACATCACGTCCGGCTTCTGCTCTGCGACCCCCGACACCGCAAATCGGGGGGGGGTCCCAAAAGGGGGGGGGAGACCCCAAATGGGGGGGACCCCGAAATGGGGGAGCCCAAAAGGGGGGAGCCCAAAAGGGGGGAGCCCAAAAGGGAGGGGGACCAGAAATGGGGGGAGAGCCCAAAATGGGGGGGGATCCCAAATGGGGGAGGGGGGGTCCGAAAGGTAGAGATCCCAAAATGGGAGACCCCAAATGGGGGGGATCCCAAAGGGGGGGGGATCCCAAATGGGAGCGGATCTCAAATGGGGGGGGGATCCCAAATGGGGGGAGACCCCAAATGGGGGGACCCCAAATGGGGAGAGAGCCTAAGAGGGGGGGGGATCCCAAATGGGGGGAGACCCCAAATGGGGGGACGCCAAAATGGGGGGGACCCCAAATGGGGGGACCCCAAAAGGGGGGAGCCCAAAAGGGGGGGGACCAGAAATGGGGGGGGGACCCCAAATGGGGGGAGAGCCCAAAAGGGGGGGGGAGCCCAAAATGGGGGGGGGAGCCCAAAGGTAGAGACCCCAAAGGGGGGGGGAGAGACCAAAATGGGGGCAGACCCCAAATGGGGGGGGGATCCCAAATGGGGGGAGACCCCAAATGGGGGATGATCCCAAAATGGGGGGGACCCCAAATGGAGGGAGCCCAAAAGGGGGGAGCCCAAAAGGGGGGGGATCCCAAATGGGGGAGACTCTAAAAGGTGGGGAGAGCCCAAAGGGGGGGGGATCCCAAAAGGGGGGACCACAAATGGGGGGAGACCCCAAAAGGGGGGGGGAGCCCAAGAGGGGAGACCCCAAATGGGGAGAAGACCCCAAAGGGGGGAGACTCTAAAAGGTGGGGAGATCCCAAATGGGGGGACCCCAAATGGGGGGGAGAGCCCAAATGGGGGGGGGGGGGGATCCCGAATGGGGGGGGAGAGCCCAAGAGGGGGGGATTCCAAATGGGGGGGAGACCCCAAAACGGGAGACCCCAAAGGTGGGGGGGATTCCAAAAGAGGAGACCCCAAAGGTGGAGACCCCAAAATGGGGAGACCCCAAAATGGGGGGGACCCCAAAATGGGGGGAGAGCCTAAAAGGGGAGAGACCAAAATGGGGGGGAGACCCCAAAATGGGGGGAGACCCCAAATGGGGGGGACCCCAAATGGGGGGGGAGAGCCCAAAGGTAGAGACCCCAAAATGGGGGGGGAGAGCCCAAATGGGGGGGGATCCCAAATGGGGGGACCCCAAAATAGGGGGGATCCCTAATGGGGGGATCCCAAAAGGGGGGGGAGCCCAAAAGGGGGGAGCCCAAATGGGGGGGGATCCCAAATGGGGGGAGACCCCAAAATGGGGGGCAGAGCCCAAATGGGGGGGGATCCCAAATGGGGGGGGATCCCAAATGGGGGGACCCCAAAATGGGGGGATCCCAAAATGGGGGGGGGAGCCCAAAGGTAGAGACCCCAAAGGGGGGGGGAGAGACCAAAATGGGGGGAGACCCCAAATGGGGGTGGGATCCCAAATGGGGGGACCCCAAAATGGGGGGAGACCCCAAATGGAGAGACCCTAAAGGTAGGGAGACCCCAAATGGGGGGAGACCCCAAATGGGGGGGGATCCAAAAAGGGGGGGACCCCAAAGGGGGGGGAGAGCCCAAGGGGGGGGATCCCAAATGGGGGGGACCCCTAAGGTAGAGACCCCAAATGGGGGGGGAGCCCAAAATGGGGGGGGGATCCCAAATGGGGGGGGGAGAGCCCAAAGGGGGGGGGATCCCAAATGGGGAGAGCCCAAAGGTGAGGAGACCCCAATTTTTCCCCACCCCCCCATTTTTCAACCCCATTATTCCCCCAATCCCCCCCATTTCCCCCACTTTTCCCCCATATCCCCTCCATTCCTCCCCAATTTTTCCCCCAATTCCCCCAATTTTTCCCCAACCCCTCATTTTTCCCCCACATTTCCCCCCATTTCCCCCCAATCCCCCCAATTCCTCCCCAATTTTCCCATTTCTCCCCAATTTTTCCCCCCATTTCTCCCCACTTTTCCCCCCCATTTACCCAATTTCCCCCCCAATCCCCCCCATATCCCCCCCATTCCTCCCCAATTTTTCCCCCGATTCCCCCAACTTTTCCCCAACCCCCCCCATTTTTCCCACCCATTATTCCCCCAACCCCCCTCACTTTTCCCCCCCATTTCCCCCCAACCCTCCCCATAATCCCCCCTCATTTTTCCCCCACCCCCCCCCATTTTTCCCCCGCATTTCCCCCATTATTCTCCCAATCCCCCCCATTTTTCCCCACATTTCCCCCATTATTCCAATTCCCCCCCATATTCCCCCCCATTTCCCCCCATTTTTCCCCCAACCCCCCCCATTTTTCCCCCAATTCTCCCCAATTTTCCCCCCATGATTCCCCCCAATTTTCACCCTCTTTTCCCCATATTTCCCCCCTATTTCTCCCCATTTTTCCCCCCACATTTCCCCCATTATTCCCCCAACCCCCCCATTTTTCCCCCCCAATCCCCCCAATTTCCCCCCTTTCTCCCCCCACGATTCCCCCAACATTTCCCCACCCCCCCATTTTTCAACCCCATTATTCCCCCAATCCCCCCCATTTCTCCCCACTTTTCCCCCATATTCCCCCCTCTTTCTCCCCAATTTTTCCCCCCATTCCTCCCCCCACAATCCCCCTGATTTTTCCCCACCCCCCCATTTCTCCCCAATTTTTCCCCCCACGATTCCCCCAATTTTTCCCCCACCCCCCCCATTTTTCCCCCAAATTTTTCCCCCAATCCCCCCCAATTTTTCCCCCAATCCCCCTCATTTCCTCCCACTTTTCCCCCATATTCCCCCCCATTTCCCCCATTTTCCCCCCAATCCTCCCCACATCCCCCCCCATTCCTCCCCAATTTTTCCCCAACCCCCCCCATTTTTCCCCCCCATTTCCCCCCATATCCCCCCAATTCCTCCCCAATTTTCCCCCCATTTCTCCCCAATTTTTCCCCCACATTTCCCCCCATTATTCCCCCAATCCCCCCCCATATCCCCCCCCATTTTTCCCCCAACCCCCCCATTTTTCCCCCCCATTTCCCCCATTTTTCCCCCCAATCCCCCCCATATCCCCCCCCATTCCTCCCCAATTTTTCCCCCCACGATTCCCCCAACTTTTCCCCACCCCCCCCAATTTTTCCCCCCCATTTCCCCCCAATCCCCCCCATTTCCCCCCATTATTCCCCCAACCCCACCATTTCCACCCACTTTTCCCCCATATTGCCCCCCATTCCTCCCCAATTTTCCCCCCATTTCTCCCCAATTTTTCCCCAACCCCCCCATATTTCCCCCACATTTCCCCCCATTATTCCCCCAATTCCCCCCCATATTCTCCCCCCATTTTCCCCCCCATTCCCCCCATATCCCCCCCCATTCCTCCCCACTTTTTCCCCCCAATTTCCCCCCCCCCCCCCCCTTAATTCTGGCCCCCCGCTCACCGGAGCTGAGCATCATGATGCTGCTGTCAGCCTCGGGGGGCAGAACGTCCACCAGGGCGTTGCTGTGCTTATGGAGGGCCACCGAGGCGTTGGGCTTCAGCAGCTCCCGGTCGATGGTGCTCAGGATGCGCACGTAGTAATTGGAGCCTGCCCCAAAAACGACCCCAAAACGCCCCTATAAGTGCCTAGAGATGCCCTACAGATGCCCCAGAAGGGACCCCAAAAGTGCCCCAAAAAGGGACTCCAAAGGGGACCCATAAGTGCCCCAAAAAGGGACCCCAAAAGGGACCCCAAAAGGGAACCCCACAAGAGACCCAGAAGTGACCACAAAAATGCCCCCAAAAGGACCCCAAAATGGCCCTATAAGTGCCCTATAGATGCCCCAGAAGGGACCCAAAAACGGACCCCATAAGGGAACCCATAAGGGACACAAAAACGACCCCAAAACGGCCCTATAAGTGCCCTATAGATGCCCTACAGATGCCCCAGAAGGGACCCCAAAAACGGACCCCGTAAGGGAACCCAAAAGGGAACCCATAGCTGCCCCATAGGGCTTCAGCAGCTCCCGGTCGATGGTGCTCAGGATGCGCACGCAGTAATTGGAGCCTGCCCCAAAAACGACCCCAAAACGCCCCTATAAGTGCCCTATAAGTGCCCTAGAGATGCCCCAGAAGGGAACCCAAAAGTGCCCCAAAAAGGCACTCCAAAGGGGACCCATAAGTGCCCCAAAAAGGGACCCCAAAAGGGACCCCAAAAGGGAACCCCACAAGAGACCCAGAAGTGACCACAAAAATGCCCCAAAAAGGACCCAAAAACGACCCAAAACGGCCCTATAGATGCCCCAGAAGGGACCCCAAAAACGGACCCCGTAAGGGAACCTGAAAGTGCCCCAAAAATGCCCCAAAACGGCCCTATAAGTGACCTATAGATGCCCCAGAAGGGACCCCAAAAACAGACCCCATAAGGGAACCCAAAAGTGCCCCAAAATTGCCCCAAAACCGACCCCAAAACGGCCCTATAAGTGCCCTATAGATGCCCCAGAAGGGACCCCAAAAACGGACCCCGTAAGGGAACCCGAAAGTGCCCCAAAAATGACCCAAAATGGACTTAAAACGGACCCAAAATGACCCCAAAATGGACCCAAAATGACCCCAAAACAGACCCATAAGTGCCCCAACATGGTCCCCAAATTGCCTTATAGATGCCCCAAAAATGCCCCAAAAATGCCCTACAGATGCCCCATAAGGGTACCCAAGAACGGAGCCCAGAAGAGACCCCAAAATGCCCCCAAATGGACCCAAAATGATCCCAAAAGGGACCCCAAAAGTGCCCCAAAAAGGGACTCCAAAGGGGACCCAGAAGTGTCCAAAAAAGGGACCCCAAAAGGGAACCCCAAAGTGCCTTATAGATGCCCCAAAAATGGACCCCAAATGGCCCCAGAAGTGCCCTATAGAAGCCCTATAGGTGCCCCATAAGTACCCCAGAAGGGACCCCAAAAGTACCCCAAAAAGGGACTCAAAAGGGACTCCAAAACAGACTCATAAGTGTCCCAAAAAAGGACCCCAAAAGGGAACCCAAAAGGGAACCCCACAAGAGACCCAGAAGTGCCCCAAAAATTGCCCCCAAAAGGCCCTATAAGTGCCCCAAAACGGACCCAAAACGGCCCTATAAGTGCCTCATAAGGGACCCCAAAAACAGACCCCATAAGGGAACCCAAAAGGGAACCCATAGCTGCCACATAGGGCTTCAGCAGCTCCCGGTCGATGGTGCTCAGGATGCGCACGTAGTAATTGGAGCCTGCCCCAAAAACGACCCCAAAACGCCCCTATAAGTGCCCTATAAGTGCCCTACAGATGCCCTAGAGATGCCCCAGAAGGGACCCCAAAAACGGACCCCGTAAGGGAACCTGAAAGTGCCCCAAAAATGCCCCAAAACGGACCCATAAGTGCCCCAAAACAGACCCCAAAAGTGCCTCATAGATGCCCCAAAAGTGGACCCCAAATGGCCCTATAAGTGCCATACAGAAGCCCTATAGATGCCCCGTAAGTGCCCCATAAGGGACCCCAAAAACGGACCCCATAAGGGAACCCGGAAGGGACCAAAAAATGCCCCAAAATGGATCCAAAACAGACCCCAAACGACCCCAAAACGGACCCATAAGTGCCCCAACATGGTCCCCAAATTGCCTTATAGACGCCCCAAAACCGACCCAAAAATGGCCCTATAAGTGCCCTATAGATGCCCCATAAGAGACCCCAAAAACAGACCCCATAAGGGAACCTGAAAGTGCCCCCAAAATGCCCCAAAACGGCCCTATAAGTGACCTATAGATGCCCCAGAAGGGACCCCAAAAACGGACCCCATAAGGGAACCCAAAAGACCCCAAAAAGGACCCAAAACGGCCCTATAAGTGCCCTATAGATGCCCCAGAAGGGACCCCAAAAACGGACCCCATAAGGGAACCCAAAAGTGCCCCAAGAATGTCCCAAAACGGCCCTATAAGTGCCCCCAAAAGGACCCAAAAAGGACCCAAAACGGCCCTATAAGTGCCCTACAGATGCCCCAGAAGGGACCCCAAAAACAGACCCCATAAGGGAACCCACAAGGGACCCAAAAATGCCCCTAAAACAGACCCATAAGTGCCCCAAAAATGCCCCAAAACGGCCCTATAAGTGCCCCGTAAGGGACCCCAAAAACGGACCCCATAAGGGAACCCAAAATGCCCCAAAAATGCCCCAAAAGGGCCCTATAAGTGCCCCAAAAAGGACCCAAAAAGGACCCAAAACGGCCCTATAAGTGCCCTATAGATGCCCCAGAAGGGAACCCAAAAACGGACCCCATAAAGGACCCCAAAAGGGACCCAAAACAGCCCTAAAAGTGCCCTATAGATGCCCCAGAAGGGACCCCAAAAACGGACCCCATAAGGGAACCCAAAAGTGCCCCAAAAATGCTCCCAAAAATGCCCCAAAACGACCCTATAAGAGCCCTATAGATGCCCTATAGGTTTTCTAAAAGAGATCCCATATGTGTCCCAAAAACGGACCCCAAAAGGGACCCCAAAAGGGACCCTAAAAGTGCCTTACAGATGCCCCCAAAAAGGACCCCAAATGGCCCTATAAATGGCCCTATAAGTGCCATATAAAAACCCTATAAGTGCCCCATAAGTACCCCACAAGGGACCCCAAAACTGCCCCAAAAAAGGACCCCAAAAGGGACCCATATGGAAACCCATCGCTGCCCCGTAAGGGAACCCATAAGGGAACCCAAAAGGGAACCCATAGTGCCCCCATGACCCTATAAACCCCTTCCTGACCCCATAAATCCCCCATAGATGTACTGGACCCCACAACAGCCGTGTTCTGATCCTCATCCACATCTCCCGTCCCTACAGCATCCCCTGACCCCATAACACCTCCCTGACCCCATAAACCACCTCTCCTGACCCCATAGGGTCCCCATGACCCTATAAGCCCCCTCCTGACCCCATAACCTTCCTTCCTGACCCCATAAATCCCCCATACTCATACTGGACCCCATAGTAGCTTTGTTCTCATCCACATCCACGTCTCCCATTCCTACAGCATCCCCTGACCCCATAACACCTCCCTGACCCCATAACCACCCTCTCCTGACCCCATAGTGTCCCCATGACCCTATAAGCCCCCTCCTGACCCCATAACCTTCCTTCCTGACCCCATAACCACCCCATACCCATACAGGACCCTACAGAAGTCGCGCTCTGATCCACATCCACATCTCCCCATCAGTTTAGCATCGCCTGACCCCATAACGCCTCCCTGACCCTATAACCCCCCTCCTAACCCCATAACCACTCTCCTGACCCCATAACCTGACCCCATAGTGTCCCTATGACCCCATAAGCCCCCTCCTGACCCCATAAGCACCCCGTAACCACCCCATACCCATACTAGAACCGTGTTCTCATCAACATCTACGTCTCCCATCCCTACAGCATCCCCTGACCCCATAACACCTCCCTGACCCCATAACCACCCTCTCCTGACCCCATAGCGTCCCCATGACCCTATAAGTCCCCTCCTTACCCCATAACCTTCCTTCCTGACCCCATAACCACCCCATACCCACACAGGACCCCATAGTAGCTTTGTTCTCATCCACATCCACGTCTCCCATCGCTACAGCATCCCCTGACCCCATAACACCTCCCTGACCCTATAACCCCCCTCCTGACCCTATAACCCCCCTCCCGACCCCATAACCCCCCCCGCCGACCCCATAAATCCCCCGTACCCGTGGTGGAGCCCACGATGGCCGTGTTCTGATCCACGGCCTCCAGGAACTGCCCGATAACCAGCGGGATGCTCTGGATCCTCTTCACCTCCTCCATCCCTACAGCATCCCCTGACCCCATAACACCTCCCTGACCCCATAACCACCCTCTCCTGACCCCATAGTGTCCCCATGACCCTATAAGCCTCCTTCTGACCCCATAACCTTCCTTCCTGACCTCATAACCACCCCATACCCATACAGGACCCTACAAAAGCCGCACTCTGATCCACATCCACATCTCCCATCCCTACAGCATCCCCTGACCCCATAACGCCTCCCTGACCCTATAACCCCCTTCCTGACCCCATAACCCTCTTCTCCTGACCCCATAGTGTCCCCATGACCCCATAAGCCCCCTCCTGACCCCATAACCTTCCTTCCTGACTCCACAACCACCCCATACTCATACTGGACCCCACAATAACCGTGTTCTCATCCACATCCACACCTCCCATCCCTACAGCATCCCCTGACCCTATAACACCTCCCTGACCCTATAACCACCCACTCCTGACCCCATAGTGTCCCCATGACCCCATAAGCTCCCTCCGTGACCCCATAAGACCCCTCCTGACCCCATAACCACCCTATAACCACTCCACACCCATACAGGACCCTACAGAAGCTCCGCTCTGATCCACATCCACATCTCCCATCGCTTTAGCATCCCATGACCCCATAGTGTCCCCACGACCCTATAACCCCCCTCCCTGACCCCATAACCCCCCCCGCCGACCCCATAAATCCCCCGTACCCGTGGTGGAGCCCACGATGGCCGTGTTCTGATCCACGGCCTCCAGGAACTGCCCGATAACCAGCGGGATGCTCTGGATCCTCTTCACCTCCTCCTGGGCGTGCAGGAATTCCTTCTTCAGGTTCTTCTGCTCGTCTTTGATGTATTCCTCCTGCACCTCCAGGAACTCCAGCTCCTGCTGCAGCTTCTGTGGGGTCGGTTATAGGGTCGCTTATAGGGTCACTTATAGGGTCACTCATAGGGTTGGTTATGGAAGAGATATGGGGTGGTTTGGGGGTGGTTATGGGGCAGCGATGGGGTTGGGTTGGTCCTCCTGCACCTCCACGAACTCCAGCTCCTGCTGCAGCTTCTGCGGGTTATGGGGTCGGTTATAGGGTCGGTTATAGGGTCAGCTATAGGGTCGGCTATAGGGTCAGTTATAGGGTCGGTTATGGGGTCAGATATAGGGCTGGGAGTGGCTATAGGGCAGCTATAGGGCAGCGATGGGGTTGTGTTGGTCCTCCTGCACCTCCAGGAACTCCAGCTCCTGCTGCAGCTTCTGCGGGTTATGGGGTCGGTTATAGGGTCGGTTATAGGGTCAGCTATGGGGTCGGTTATAGGGTCAGTTATAGGGTCGGTTATGGGGTCAGATATAGGGCTGAAAGTGGCTATAGGGCAGCTATGGGGCAGCGATGGGGTTGGGTTGGTCCTCCTGCACCTCCAGGAACTCCAGCTCCTGCTGCAGCTTCTGCGGGTTATGGGGTCGGTTATAGGGTCGGTTATAGGGTCAGCTATGGGGTCGGTTATAGGGTCAGTTATAGGGTCGGTTATGGGGTCAGATATAGGGCTGAAAGTGGCTATAGGGCAGCTATGGGGCAGCGATGGGGTTGGGTTGGTCCTCCTGCACCTCCAGGAACTCCAGCTCCTGCTGCAGCTTCTGCAGGTTACAGGGTCGGTTATAGGGTCGGTTATAGGGTCAGCTATGGGGTCGGCTATAGGGTCAGTTATAGGGTCGGTTATGGGGTCAGATATAGGGCTGGGAGTGGCTATAGGGCAGCTATAGGGCAGCGATGGGGTTGTGTTGGTCCTCCTGCACCTCCAGGAACTCCAGCTCCTGCTGCAGCTTCTGTGGGGTTATGGGGTCGGTTATAGGGCCACTTATAGGGTCACTTATAGGGTCACTCATAGGGTTGGTTATGGAAGAGATATGGGGTGGTTTGGGGGTGGTTATGGGGCAGCGATGGGGTTGGGTTGGTCCTCCTGCACCTCCAGGAACTTCAGCTCCTGCTGCAGCTTCTGCGGGGTTATGGGGTCGGTTATAGGGCCACTTATAGGGTCACTTATAGGGTCACTCATAGGGTTGGTTATGAAAGAGATATGGGGTGGTTTGGGGGTGGTTATGGGGCAGCGATGGGGTTGTGTTGGTCCTCCTGCACCTCCAGGAACTTCAGCTCCTGCTGCAGCTTCTGCGGGTTATGGGGTCGGTTATAGGGTCGGTTATAGGGTCAGCTATAGGGTCGGCTATAGGGTCAGTTATAGGGTCGGTTATGGGGTCAGATATAGGGCTGGGAGTGGCTATAGGGCAGCTATAGGGCAGCGATGGGGTTGTGTTGGTCCTCCTGCACCTCCAGGAACTCCAGCTCCTGCTGCAGCTTCTGCGGGTTATGGGGTCGGTTATAGGGTCGGTTATAGGGTCAGCTATGGGGTCGGTTATGGGGTCACTTATAGGGTCAGTTATAGGGTTGGTTATGGGGTAGATAGAGCGCTGAGAATGGCTATGGGGCAGCGATGGGGTTGGGTTGGTCCTCCTGCACCTCCAGGAACTCCAGCTCCTGCTGCAGCTTCTGTGGGGTCGGTTATAGGGTCGCTTATAGGGTCAGTTATGGGGTCACTTATAGGGTCGGTTATAGGGTCGGTTATGGGGTAGATATAGGGCTGAAAGTGGCTATAGGGCAGCGATGGGGTTGGGTTGGTCCTCCTGCACCTCCAGGAACTCCAGCTCCTGCTGCAGCTTCTGCGAGTTATAGGGTCGCTTATAGGGTCGGCTATAGGGTCGCTTATAGGGTCGGTTATAGGGTCAGCTATGGAAGGAATATGGGGTGGTTTGGGGGTGGTTATGGGGCAGCGATGGGGTTGGGTTGGTCCTCCTGCACCTCCACGAACTCCAGCTCCTGCTGCAGCTTCTGCGGGTTATGGGGTCGGTTATAGGGCCACTTATAGGGTCGCTTATAGGGTCACTTATAGGGTCGGTTATGGGGTAGATATAGGGCTGAAAGTGGCTATAAGGCAGCTATGGGGCAGCGATGGGGTTGGGTTGGTCCTCCTGCACCTCCACGAACTCCAGCTCCTGCTGCAGCTTCTGCGGGTTATGGGGTCGGTTATAGGGTCGGTTATAGGGTCAGCTACGGGGTCGGTTATAGGGTCACTTATAGGGTCGGTTATGGAAGAGATAAGGGGTGGTTTGGGGGTGGTTATGGGGCAGCGATGGGGTTGGGTTGGTCCTCCTGCACCTCCAGGAACTCCAGCTCCTGCTGCAGCTTCTGTGGGGTCGGCTTTAGGGTCGCTTATAGGGTCGGTTATGGGGTCACTTATAGGGTCAGTTATAGGGTTGGTTATGGGGTAGATAAAGCGCTGAGAATGACTATGGGGCAGCGATGGGGTTGGGTTGGTCCTCCTGCACCTCCAGGAACTCCAGCTCCTGCTGCAGCTTCTGCGGGTTATAGGGTCGGTTATAGGATTGGTTATAAGGTCAGCTATGGGGTCGGTTATAGGGTCACTCATAGGGTTGGTTATGGAAGAGATATGGGGACGTTTGGGGGTGGTTATGGGGCAGCGATGGGGTTGGGTTGGTCCTCCTGCACCTCCAGGAACTCCAGCTCCTGCTGCAGCTTCTGCGGGTTATAGGGTTGCTTATAGGGTCAGCTATAGGGTCAGCTATGGGGTCGCTTATAGGATCGGTTATGGGGTAGATATAGGGCTGAAAGTGGCTATAGGGCAGCTATGGGGCAGCGATGGGGTTGGGTTGGTCCTCCTGCACCTCCACGAACTCCAGCTCCTGCTGCAGCTTTTGTGGGGTCGGTTATAGGGTCGGTTACAGGGTCAGCTATAGGGTCGGTTATGGGGTCACTTATAGGGTCAGCTATGGGGTCAGCTATGGAGAGAATATGGGGTGGTTTGGGGGTGGTTATGGGGCAGCGATGGGGTTGGGTTGGTCCTCCTGCACCTCCAGGAACTCCAGCTCCTGCTGCAGCTTCTGCGGGTTATGGGGTCGGTTATGGGGTATTTATGGGGGATCTATGGGTTGGCTATGAGGAAGCTATGAGGTCTCCATGGGGTCTCTATGGGGTGGTTATGGGGTCTCTATGGGGTGCCTATGGGGTGGCTATGGGGAGGCTATCAGATCTCTATGGGGAATATATGGGGAATATATGGGGTATCTATGGGGCGGCTATGGGGTCTCTATGGGGAGGCTATGAGGTCTCTATGGGGTCTCTATGGGGTGGCTATGGGGTGGCTATGGGGTATCTGTGGGGTGGCTATGAGGTCTCTATGGGGTCTCTATGGGGTGGCTATGGGGTGGCTATGGGGTATCTGTGGGGTGGCTATGAGGTCTCTATGGGGTCTCTATGGGGTGGCTATGGGGTGGCTATGGGGTATCTGTGGGGTGGTTATGGGGTCTCTATGGGGTGGCTATGGGGTGGCTATGGGGTATCTGTGGGGTGGCTATGGGGTCTCTATGGGGTGGCTATGGGCGATCTAGTATCTATGGGGTGGTTATGGGGTATCTATGGGGTATCTATGGGGTATCTATGGGGTATCTATGGGGTGGCTATGGGGTGGCTATGGGGTCTCTATGAGGTTTCTATGGGGTCTCTATGGGGTGGCTATGGGATCTCTATGGGGTGGCTATGAGGAAGCTATGGGGTGGTTATGGGGTCTCTATGGGGTGACTATGGGGTACCTATGGGGGATCTATGGGGTATCCATTGGATATCTATGGGGCAGCTACGGAGCAGCTATGGGGCAACTATGGGATATTTATGGGGGATCCATAGGATATCTATGGGGTACCTACGGGGGATCTATGGGGTGGCTATGGGGTCTCTATGGGGTGGTTATGGGATATCTACGGGGTACTTATGGGGGATCTATGGGGAGGCTATGGGGTATCTATGGGGAAGCTATGGGGTGGCTATGGGGTGGTTATGGGGTCTCTATGGGGCCGTTTTGGGGTCGCCCCCCCCCACCTTATAACGGCTGTACAGATCCTCCAAATCTTCGGCCTCGGGGCCCAGGAAGGGCAGCGCAGGGTGGGGGCGGGGCAGGGAGGGGAGGTCCTCCTGGGGGGGGCAGGGATGGGTGTGCAAGGCCGTGAGTGTGAGTGTGCAAGGCCACCAGGGGGTGACACGCAAAGATCACCAAAAAAAACCCCCCAAATTTCACCCCAAAAACCCCAAAATCCACCCCAAAAATCCATCCTCACCCCCCACCCCATTAGAATCCCAAAACGTCCCAATTCAACCCCAAAAAAGCCCCTTTCTGCCCAAAATCCCCACAACCCCACAAGTCTCCCCCTATATAAAAATCAGCAACCCCAAAAACCCCGAATCTCACCCCAAAAACCCCACATTTCACCCCAAAAACCCCAAAACCCACCCCAAAAATCCATCCTCACTCTCCATCCCGTTAGAACCCCAAAAACGTCCCGTTTCAACCCCAAAAAAGCCCTTTTTCCACCCAAAATCCCCCCAAAACCCCATAAGTACCCCCCCACATTTCTCCCCACGATCCCCCAAACCCCAAATATCACCAAAAAAAAACCCAAATTTCGCCCCAAAAACCCCAAAATCCACCCCAAAAATCCATCCCCACCCCCCACCCCATTAGAACCCCAAAAATGTCACCTTTCACCCCCCAAAAAAGCCCTTTTTCCACCCAAAATGCGCCACAACCCCACAAGTCTCCCCCTATATAAACTTCAAAGACCCCAAAAACCCCAAATCGCACCCCAAAAACTCAAATTTTGCTCCCCCAAAACCCCAAATTCCGCCCCAAAAACCCCAAATTCCACCCCAAATTTCACCCCAAAAACCACAAACTCCACCCCAAAATCCCAAATTCCGCCCCAAACCCCAAATTCTGCCCCAAATTCCGCAGCAAAATCCCAAATTTCACCACAAAATCCCCAAATTCCACCCCAAAAACCCAAATTCCGCCCCAAAAATCCCAAATTCCGCCCCCAAAATCCCCAAATTCCGCCCCCCAAATCCCACATTCTGCCCCAAACTCCATGCCAAATTCCGCCGCAAAATCCCAACTTTCACCACAAAATCCCCAAATTTCACCCCCAAAATCCCAAATTCCAACCCAAAGCCCAAATTCCACCCCAAAACCCCAAATCCCGCCCCAAAATCCCAAATTTCACCCTCCAAACCCCAAAATTCTTCCCCAAATTCCACCCCAGAATCCCAAATTCCGCCCCTAAATCCCCAAATTTCCCCAAAAAATCCCAAATTTCACGCCAAAAATCCCCAATTTTCACCCCAAATCCCAAATCCCGCCCCAAAAGCCCCAAATTCCGCCCTCAAAACCCCAAATTTCACCCCAAAAACCCCAAATCCCGCCCCAAAATCCCAAATTTCACCCTCCAAACCCCAAAATTCTTCCCCAAATTCACCCCAAAAGCCCAAATTCCGCCCCAAAAGCCCCAAATTTCACCACCAAAATCCCCAAATCCCGCCCCAAAAATCCCAAATTCCGCCCCAAAATCCCAAATTTCACCCCAAAAACCCCAAAATTCTGCCCCAAATTCCACCCCAAAAACCCCAAATTCCGCCCCTAAAACCCTAAACTCCGCTCCAAAATCCCCAAATTTCACCCAAAAATCTCAATTCCACCCCAAAATCCCCAAATTCCGCCCCCAAATCCGCAAATTTCACCCCAAAACCCCGAAATTCTGCCCCAATTTTCACTCCAAAAACCCCAAATTCCACCCCAAAATCCAAATCCCGCCCCAAAACAAACAAATTCCGCCCCAAAACCCCCAAAATTTCATCCCAAAAATCCCAAATTCCATCCCAAAATCCCCAATTTTCACCCCAAAAATCCCAAATTCCGCCCCCAAAATCCCAAATTTTACCCCAAAATCCCCAATTTTCACCCCAAAAACTCCAAATCCCGCTCCAAAAACCCCAAATCCCACCCCAAAACCCCAAAATTCTGCCCCAAAATTCCAACTTTCACCCCAAAACCCCGAAATTCTGCTCCAAAATCCACCCCAAAACCCCCAAAATTCCGCCCCAAAATCCCCAAATTTCACCCCAAAATCCTGAAATTCTGCCCCAAATTCCAACCCAAAATCCTAAATTTTGCCCCCAAAATCCCAAATTTCACCCCAAAAATCCCAAATTTCACCCCAAAATCCCCAAATTTCACCCCAAAAACCGCAAATTTCGCCCTCCAAACCCCAACTTTCACCCCAAAACCCCAAAATTCTGCCCCAAATTCCACCCCCAAAATCCTAAATTTCGCCCCCTAAATCCCAAATTCTGCCCCAAAATTCCAAATTTCACCCCAAAACCCCGAAATTCTGCCCCAAATTTCACTCCAAAACCCCAAATTCCACTCAAAAAATCCCCAATTCCGCCCCAAAATTCCTAAATTTCCCCCAAAAATCCCAAATTTCACCCCAAAATCCCCATTTTCACCCCAAAATCCACATTCCCGCCCCCAAATCTGCCCCAAATTCCACCCAAAAACCCCAAATTTCGCCCCAAATACCTCAAACTCCAACCCAAAAAACACAAATTCCGCCCCAAAAGCCCCAAATTCACCCAAAAACCCCAAAGTTCGCCCCAAAAACCCCAAATTTCACCCCAAAAATCCCAAATTTCACCCCAAAATCCCAAATTTTCACCCCAAAAAGCCCAAATTCTGCCCCAAAAATCCCAAATTTCACCCCAAAATACCCAAATTTCACCCCAAAAATCCCAAATTCCGCCCCAAAATCCCAAATTTCACCCCAAAATCCCCAAATTTCGACCCCAAAATCCCAAATTTTACCCCCAAACCCCAAATTCCTCTCTAAAATCCAAATTTCACCCAAAATCCCAATTTTCACCCCAAAAACCCCAAATTCCACCCCAAAAATTCAAATTCCGACCCAAAAACCCGAAATTCCACCCCCAAAATCCCCAATCCCCCCACAAAAACCCCAAATCCCCCACAAAAACCCCAAATTCCGACCCAAAAAACCCCAAATTCCGCCCCAAAAGGCCCAAATTCCGCCCCAAAACCCCGAAATCCCGCCCCAAAACCCCCAAATTTCCCCAAATTCCGCCCCCCCAAACCAAAAAATCGCTATTTTCCCCCAACCCCCCGCATTTCACCCCCAAAATCCCCCAATTCCGCCCCAAACCCCGCCCCGTTTCCACTTTAAGTTCCCCCCCCCCGCGCCCCACTTTCCCAAAATTCCCCTCCGTGACCCAAAATCCCCGAATTTCACCCCAAAATCCGCCCCTCCCCCCACCTGGGCTTTTTCGCACAGCACCCCGATCTCCTCCATCGTGACGAGGCGGAAGTGACGGGCGCTGACCGGAAGAGGCGTGGCTAAAACCGGAAGATGCGCTCTACCACGACCGGAAGTTTCGGTACCGCTTTGCGAGGAATGCTGGGAAACAGAGTCCCATTGAATGATTGGGTGCGTCGGCCAACAGGATTTCCCCCAACCGGAATGGGCGGGGCTAGGGCCGGAAGTTCCGAGTTTACGCCGCGGGGAGTGCTGGGAAACGGAGTCCCATTGAATGATTGGGCGCATCGTCCAATAGGATTTCCCCAACCGGAATGGGCGGGGCTACGGCCAAAAACGGGGCGGGGCTAAAACCGGAAGTTACGCTGGAGCGCCGCGAGGAGTGATGGGAAACGGAGCCCCACTGATTGATTTGAGACGTTGGCCAATGGGATTTGACCAGACCGGAAAAGGCGGTGCTAAGGCCGGAAGTTCCGGGTTTATGCCGCGGGGACTGCTGGGAAACGGAGTCCCATTGAATGAATGGAGGCGTCGGCCAGTAGGATTTCCCTAACCGGAAAAGGGCTGGTGCTACGACCGGAAGTTGTGTTCTCATCCCGCGGGGAGTGCTGGGAAACGGAGTCCCATTCAATGAATGGGGATTTCGGCCGATGGGATTACACCGGACCGGAAGTGGCGGTGCTAAGACCGGAAAAGAGCCGGGGCCAAGACCGGAAGTCGATCTATAGCGCCGCAGGGGTGCTGGGAAACGGAGTCTCATTGAACGAATGGGATCCGAAGGGATTTCCCCATTTCAGGGCTTTTCTGCCCAAATTTTGGGGGTTTTTTCTCCCCTTCCAGGGCCGCCCCCCGTTACAGCGCTCCTCCGTCCATCGCATTGCCTTCATTTCATCCAATTCTCCCCAATTCCTACCATTTCTCCCCACTTTTTACCATCCCTCCCCATTTTTTTAAACCATTTTCCCCCATTTTTCACCATTTCTTCAGGATTTTCCCCATTTTTTACCATTCTCCCCAATTTATGCCATTTCCCCCCTTTCAGGATCCCCATCATCCCCCCACCCCCCCCACATTGCCTTCATTTCATCCATTTTACCCCTAATTTTTCGACATTTTCTCCCGTTTTTCCCCTTCCCCTCCCCATTTTTATAGGATTTTCCCCATTTTTTACCATTTCTCCCCATTTTTTACCATTTCTCCCCAATTTATGCCATTTCTCCCCTTCCAGGACCCCCATCGTTCCCCCCACCCCCTCACATTGCCCTCATTTCATCCATTTACCTCCATTTTTCACCATTTTCCCCCATTTTTCACCATTTTCCCCCGTTTTTTCCCCTTCCCCTCCCCCATTCTTATAGGATTTTCCAATTTTTTACCATTTATCCCCAATTTTTTACCATTTCTCCCCGATTTTATACCATTTCCCCCCTTCCAGGATCTCCATCATCCTCCCCACCTTCTCACATTGCCCTCATTTCATCCATTTTCCCCCATTTTTCACCATTCCCACCCCATTTTTTTAGGATTTTCCCCATTTTTTACCATTTACCCCCAATTTTTCACCATTTCTCCCCAATTTATGCCATTTCTCCCCTTCCAGGACCCCCATCGTTCCCCCCACCCCCTCACATTGCCCTCATTTCATCCATTTTCCCCCCATTTTCCCCCCATTTTTCACCATTTCCCCCATTTTTCTCCATTTTCCCCTTTTTTCCCCCATTTTTTGTAGGATTTTCCCCATTTTTTCCATTTATCCCCATTTTTTACCATTTCTCCCCAATTTTACACCATTTTCCCCCCCCTTCCACCCCCCCAACACACAACTCCCTCCCCCACCCCACCAGATTTTCCCATTCCCCCCCCATTTCCCCCCATCCCCCACCCCCCATTCAATTCCATCACCCTCTATAGGATTTTGACTCATTTTTCGGGCCATTTCCACCCCATTTGGGGGCTTTTTTTTCCCCTTTAATGACATTTGTGAGGTGACCCCAATCTGTGAGACCCCCAATTTAGGGTTTTTTTTTTTTAGGGGGGGGTCTCAGTGCTCCCCCTGCCACCAATGATAGAGTTGGTCGGTCAGGATCCCGGTGTAGGTCAGCACCGCCGCCGTCCCCTTCTCATAGGCGTCCCTATAACGGCATCCCATAATATATAGGGTGGTCCTATAGGATTAATAGGGTTTGGGGAGGGGGGGGGGGGGGGGGGGGGGGGGGGGGGGTGGTCTCTCACCAGATGCTTTCTGGAGTTGTTGGGGTTTCAGGCGTTCCAGGAGCCCCCCAGCCACCTTCACCCCACGACCCAGGAACCCCACGGCGGCCGACCCCAATTGGGTCAACTGGGAGGACTGGGGGGGTTGTGGGGTCTGGGGGGGGTCGGAGGGGGGGCGGCTCGATGAGGCTGTAAGGGGGGGAATGGGGGGTTTTATGGGGTGGGGGATTTTGGGGCAATGGGGTCAATGGGGGCAATGGGGGCAATGGGCCAATGGGGGCAATGGGGGCAATGGGATCAAGGGGGGCAATGAGGGCAATGGGGGCAATGGGGGCATTGGGGGCATTGGGGGCAATGGGGGCAATGGGGCAATGGGGGCATTGGGGTCAATGGGGGCAAGGAGGTCAATGGGGGCAATAGGGGCAATGGGATCAATGGGGTCAATGGGGACATTGGGGTCAATGGGGGCAATGGGGGCATTGGGGTCAGTGGGGGCAATGGGGGCAATTGGGAGCAATGGGGGCAATGGGATCAATGGGGACATAGGGGGCGATGGGGGCAATGGGGGCAATGGGGGCAATGGGGGCATTGGGGTCAATGGGGGCAATGGGGTCAATGGGGGCAATGGGGGCAATGGGGGCAATGGGGTCAATGGGGTCAATGGGGTCAGTGGGGGCAATGGGGACATTGGGGATCAACAGGGGCAATGGGGGTCAATGGGATCAATGGGGCCATTTGGGGGCCATTTTAGAGACATTTGAGCATTTTGGGGTCATTTGGGCCATTTTGGGGTCATTTGGGGCCATTTTGGGGTCATTTTGTTGCATTTGGGGCCATTTTTGGCCATTTTGGGGTCATTTGGGGCCATTTTGGGGTCATTTTGGGGCCATTTTGGGGCTGACCAGAGCAGAGCAGCAGCAGCAGCAGCGCCGTCGCCGTCACTTTGGGGTTCGCCATCCTCAGCCCTATGGGGGGATCCCAAAAAAAACCCCAAAACCGCCCCATTTTGGGACAAAAACTCCCAACTTTGGGGCATTTTGACCCAAAATCCCCATTTTTGACAATTTTTGGCAGCTCAAAATCCCCTTTTCTGCCACTTTTTGGGGTAAGTCCCCCAATTCCTCCCATCCCATAGATAATACCCCCCAAAAATCCCATTAAATCCCATACAAACCCCATTCAATCCCATTTCTTGCCTCATTTTGGCCTTAAAAGCTCCAAATTTGGGACATTTTGACCCAAAATCCCCATTTTTGACAATTTTTGGCACCTCAAAAATCCCCTTTTCTGCCACTTTTTGGGGTAAATCCCCCAATTCCTCCCATCCCATAGATTAAATCCCCATTAAATCCCATACAAACCCCATACAATCCATTTCTTGCCCCATTTTGGCCTTAAAAGCTCCAAATTTGGGACATTTTGACCCAAAATCCCATTCTTGACAATTTTTGGCAGCTCAAAATCCCCTTTTCTGCCACCTTTTGGGTAAATCCCCCAATTCCTCCCATCCCATAGGTAAAACTCCCCCAAAATCCATACAATCCCATTAAATCCCATACAAACCCATTCAATCCCATTTCTTGCCTCATTTTGCCTTAAAAGCTCCAAATTTGGGACATTTTGACCAAAATCCCCATTTTTGACAATTTTTGGCAGTTCAAAATCCCCTTTTCTGCCACTTTTTGGGGTACATCCCCAATTCCTCCCACCCCATAGATTAAATCCCCCATTAAATCCCATACAAACCCCATTCAATCCCATTTCTTGCCTCATTTTGGCCTTAAAAGCTCCAAATTTGGGACATTTTGACCCAAAATCCCCAGTTTTGACAATTTCTGGCAGTTCAAAATCTCCTTTTCTGCCACTTTTTGGAGTAAATCCCCCAATTCCTCCCACCCCATAGATAAACCCCCCCCCCAGAAATCCATTAAATCCCATACAAACCCCATTCAATCCCATTTCTTGCCTCATTTTGGCCTAAAAGCTCCAAATTTGGGACATTTTGACCCAAAATCCCCATTTTTGACTTTTTCTGGCAGCTCAAAATCCCCTTTTCTGCCACTTTTTGGGGTAAATCCCCAATTCCTCCATCCCATAGGTAAAACCCCCCCAAAATCCCATACAATCCCATTAAATCCCATACAAACCCCATACAATCCCATTTCTTGCCTCGTTTTGGCCTTAAAAGCTCCAAATTTGGGACATTTTGACCCAAAATCCCCATTTTTGACTTTTTCTGGCAGCTCAAAATCCCCTTTTCTGCCACTTTTTGGGGTAAATCCCCCAATCCCTCCCACCCCATAGATTAAATCCCCCATATAATCCCATACAAACCCCATTCAATCCCATTTCTTGCCTCATTTTGGCCTTAAAAGCTCCAAATTTGGGACATTTTGATCCAAAATCCCCATTTTTGACAACTTTTGGGCTTCAAAATCCCTTTTCTACCATTTTTATGATTCCCCCCATAAAAACAATCCCCAAATCCCATAAAATCCCCCAAATTCTCCCCCCCCCCCCCCCCCCAATTCTATTTCTCTCTCATTTTGGGTTAAAACCCCCCGATTTTGGTGCAAATTTTTCCCCAAATCCCCATTTTTTTTGGGGGGGGGGGGGGGGGGGTGCTTCACTTTTTTGGGTTCAAATTCCCCTTTTTCCTCATTTTTGGGGTGAAAAACCCCAATTTTGGATCATTTTCTGACCCCCTCCCCACCATAGAAACCCTCCCCTTCCATCCCATTTTTGGGTTAAAATCTCCCATTTTAGGGCAAATTTTGGGCTCAAAACCTTCATTTTTGGTAAACTTGGGGGCGCTCGTTTCATTTTTGACACCTTTTTGCCACCCCCCCTCCTCAAAACCCCCCCGAATCCCCCCCCCCCAAAATCGACCCCCTACGGACGGTCCCTTTAAGCCCCCATTTCCCCCCTCGATTTTGGGTTAAAAACACCCAATTTTGGCTCATTTGGGGTCAAAACTTTTTTCTTTCAGATTCCGTCGTGACCCCCCCAAAAAATTCCCACCCCCCCCCGAAAAAGAAGCCCCTTCCACCCCACGTCAATTTTGGGTTAAAATCTCCTATTTGGGGGCAAATTTTGGGCTCAAACTCCTCATTTTTGGTAAATTTGGGGGCGCTCGTTTCATTTTTGATGCTTTTCAGAGTCGCCCCCCCTCAAAACCCCCCCAAAGCGCCCCCCCAAAATCGACCCCCTACGGACGGTCTCTTTAAGCCCCCATTTTCCCCCCTCGATTTTGGGTTAAAAACCCCCAATTTTGGTTCATTTGGAATCTAAACTTTTTTCTTTCAGATTCCGTCGTGACCCCCCCAAAAATTTACACCCCCCCCGAAAAAAAGCCCCTTCCATCCCACGTCAAATGTGGGTTAAAATCTCCCATTTTGGGGCAAATTTTGGGCTCAAACTCCTCATTTTTTGTAAATTTGGGGGCGCTCGTTTCATTTTTGATGCTTTTCAGAGTCGCCCCCCCTCAAAACCCCCCCAAAGCGCCCCCCAAAATCGACCCCCTATGGACGGTCCCTTTCAGCCCCCATTTCCCCCCTCGATTTTGGGTTAAAAACCCCAATTTTGGTTCATTTGGAATCTAAACTTTTTTCTTTCAGATTCCGTCGTGACCCCCCAAAAAATTTACACCCCCCCCCGAAAAAAAGCCCCTTCCATCCCACGTCAAATTTGGGTTAAAATCTCCCATTTGGGGCAAATTTTGGGCTCAAAAACCCTCATTTTTGGTAAATTTGGGGGTGCTCGTTTCATTTTTGACACTTTTTTTGCCCCCCCTCCCTCAAAACCCCCCTGAATCCCCCCCCCAAAATCGACCCCCTGCAGCCGGTCTCTTTCAGCCCCCATTTCCCCCCTCGATTTTGGGTTAAAAACCCCCAATTTTGGTTCATTTGAGGTCTAAACTTTTTTCTTTCAGATTCCATCCCGCCCCCCCCTAAAAAAAATCAATCCAACCCCCCCCAACAGCCCCCTAACCCCCAAACTCAATTTTGGGCTCAAAACCTCAATTTTAGCACTTTTCTTACATCCTCACCACTCACCCCCAATATTTGGGGGGTCCTCAATCCGACCCCCCCACCCCCAAAATTCGGACCCCCCCCCTCCCAATCTGGACCCCCCCCCCTTTATACGCACCTACAGCCACTCGATCTCGTCCCGGTTCCAAGGTGGGGGCGACCCCGGTTATAGGGCGGGGGGGGGGGGGGGGGGGGGAGGGGGGGGGCAAAGTCCGGGGGTGGGGAGGGGGAGGGGCTCCAGCGTGGCGGGGGAGGGGCTTAAATTGGGGGGGGGGAGGGGATGGGGGGGGATGGGGGGGGTCAAAGAGGATGGGGGGGAGGGGGGAGAGGGGGGTTTGAATGGGGTTAAATTGAGGGGGGGGGAAATGGGGGGGGTTGGGGGTTTTAGTGGGGTTATAATGGGATGGGATTGGGATTGAAATGGGGGGGGAATGGGGGGGGGAATGGGGTTATAATGGGGTTATACTGGGATTAGAGTGGGGTTGGACTGGGATTATACTGGGATTAGAATGGGGGGGTAATGGGGTTAAACTGGGATTAAAATGGGGGGGCAGTGGGATTATACTGGGATTAGAATGGGGGGGTAATGGGGTTATACTGGGATTAAAATGGGGGGGCAGTGGGGTTATACTGGGATTAAAATGGGGTTATAATGGGGTTATACTGGGATTAGAGTGGGGTTGGACTGGGATTAAAATGGGATTAGAATGGGGGAGTAATGGGGTTATACTGGATTAAAATGGGGGGCAGTGGGATTATACTGGGATTAGAGTGGGGGGTAATGGGGTTATACTGGGATTAAAATGGGGGGGCAGTGGGGTTATACTGGGATTAAAATGGGGTTATAATGGGGTTATACTGGGATTAGAGTGGGGTTGAACTGGGATTAAAATGGGATTAGAATGGGGGGGGAATGGGGTTAAACTGGGATTAAAATGGGGGGGCACTGGGAGTATACTGGGATTAGAATGGGGGGGTACGGGGGTTATACTGGGATTAGAATGGGGGGGTAATGGGGTTATACTGGGATTAAAATGGGGGGGCAGTGGGGTTATACTGGGATTAAAATGGGGTTATAATGGGGTTATACTGGGATTAGAGTGGGGTTGGACTGGGATTATACTGGATTAGAATGGGGGGGTAATGGGGTTAAACTGGATTAAAATGGGGGGCAGTGGGGTTATACTGGGATTAAAATGGGGTTATAATGGGGTTATACTGGGATTAGAGTGGGGTTGGACTGGGATTAAAATGGGATTAGAATGGGGGGGAATGGGGTTAAACTGGGATTAAAATGGGGGGGCAGTGGGGTTAAACTGGATTAAAATGGGGGGCACTGGGGTTATACTGGATTAGAGTGGGGGGGTAATGGGGTTATACTGGGATTAAAATGGGGGGGCAGTGGGATTATAGTGGGATTAAAATGGGGTTATAATGGGGTTAAGGATTAAAATGGGGGGGGGAATGGGGTTATAATGGGGTTATACTGGGATTAGAGTGGGGTTGGACTGGGATTATACTGGGATTAGAATGGGGGGGTAATGGAGTTATACTGGGATTAAAATGGGGGGGCAGTGGGGTTATACTGGGATTAGAATGGGGGAGTAATGGAGTTATACTGGGATTAAAATGGGGGGGCAGTGGGGTTATACTGGGATTAAAATGGGGTTATAATGGGGTTATACTGGGATTAGAGTGGGGTTGGACTGGGATTATACTGGGATTAGAATGGGGGGGTAATGGGGTTAAACTGGGATTAAAATGGGGGGGCAGTGGGATTATACTGGGATTAAAATGGGGTTATAATGGGGTTATACTGGGATTAGAGTGGGGTTGGACTGGGATTAAAATGGGATTAGAATGGGGGAGTAATGGGGTTATACTGGGATTAAAATGGGGGGGCAGTGGGATTATACTGGGATTAGAGTGGGGGGGTAATGGGGTTATACTGGGATTAAAATGGGGGGGCAGTGGGGTTATACTGGGATTAAAATGGGGTTATAATGGGGTTATACTGGGATTAGAGTGGGGTTGAACTGGGATTATACTGGGATTAGAATGGGGGGGTAATGGGGTTATACTGGGATTATAATGGGGGGGCACTGGGATTATACTGGGATTAGAATGAGGGGGTAATGGGGTTATACTGGGATTAGAGTGGGGTTGAACTGGGATTGAAATGGGATTAGAATGGGGGGGTAGTGGGGTTATACTGGGATTAAAATGGGGGGGCAATGGGGTTATAATGGGGTTATACTGGGATTAGAGTGGGGTTGTACTGGGATTGAAATGGGATTAGAATGGGGGGGTAATGGGGTTATACTGGGATTAGAGTGGGGTTGTACTGGGATTATACTGGGATTAGAATGGGGGGCACTGGGGTTATTCTGGGATGATACTGGGATTAGAATGGGGGGGCACTGGGGTTATACTGGGATTAGAACTGGGATTACAATGGGGGGCACTGGGGATTATACTGGGATTATACTGGGATTATATAAGGATTGGAATGGGGGGGCACTGGGGTTATACTGGGATTATAACGGGGGGGCAGTGGGATTATACTGGGATTAGAATGGGATTAAACTGGGATTATACTGGGATTATAATGGCATTATATTGAGATTGGAATGGGAGGCACTAGGTTTATACTGGGATGATACTGGGATTACAATGGGGGGGCACTGGTGTTATACAGGGATTATATTGCGATTATACTGGGATTATACTGGGATTATACTGGGATTATAATGGGATTATAGTGGGGGGCACTGGGATTATACTGGGATTGTACTGGGATTATACTGGGATTATACTGGGATTGGAAAGGGGGGGCACTGGTGTTATACTGGGATTAAACTGGGATTATAATGGGGGGGGCACTGGTGTTATACTGGGATGATACTGGGCTGATACTGGGATTGAAACGCATTGCAAGGCGTGCATTGCAAGCTGAGCACCGCGCACCCAAAGCGTTGCAACGTTTGCACTTTGCAGCTCCTGCACCGCTGCTGTGCATTGCAATGGGGATGTATTGTGTTGGACATCTGCACCTCGTGCATGGCAATGCAAGTTAATTGCAAGCCGTGCATTGCAATGTGAACACTTTGCACCTCGAGGATTGCAACGCAGCTGCTTTGCACTGCCTGCACTGTTCCTGTGCATTGCAATGGGGATGCATTGTGTTGGACATTTGCACCTCGTGCATCAGAATGCAAGCCCATTGCAAGCCGTGCATTGCAACGTGAACATCTTGCACCCAGAACGTTGCAACGTTTGCACTTTGCACCTCCTGCACCGCTGCTGTGCATTGCAACAGACACATGTTCCCTCCAGCATTTGCAGCCTGTGCATTGCGATGCAAGCTCATTGCAACCTGTGCATTGCACCCTGAATGCGTTGCACCTCGAGGATTGCAACGCAGCTGCTTTGCACCTCCTGCACTGTTGCTGTGCGTTGCAATGGGGATGCATTGTGTTGGACATTTGCACCTCGTGCATGGCAGTGCAAGTTAATTGCAAGCCGTGCATTGCAACGTGAACATCTTGCACCCAGAGCGTTGCAATGTGTGCACTTTGCACCTCCTGCACCGCTGCTGTGCATTGCAATGGGGATGCATTGTGTCGGAGATTTGCACCTCGTGCATGGCAATGCAAGCCCATTGCAACCTGTGCATTGCACCCTGAATGCGTTGCACCTCGAGGATTGCAACGCAGCTGCTTTGCACCTCCTGCACTGTTCCTGTGCATTGCAACGGGGATGTATTGTGTTGGACATTTGCACCTCGTGCATGGCAGTGCAAGTTAGTTGCAAGTCGTGCATTGCAGCACGAACACCTCACACCCAGAGCGTTGCTATGTTTGCACTTTGCACCTCCTGCACCACTGCTGTGCATTGCAACAAGCATATGTACCCTCCAGCATTTGCAGCCTGTGCATCGTCATGCAAGCTCATTGCAACCTGTGCATTGCACCCCGAATGCATTGCACCTCGAGGATTGCAACGCAGCTGCTTTGCACCTCCTGCACTGTTCCTTTGCATTGCAATGGGGATGCATTGTGTTGGACATTTGCACCTCGTGCATGGCAGTGCAAGCTCATTGCAAGCCGTGCATTGCAATGTGAACACTTTGCACCTCGAGGATTGCAACGCAGCTGCTTTGCACCTCCTGCACTGTTGCTGTGCGTTGCAATGGGGATGCATTGTGTTGGACATTTGCACCTCGTGCATGGAAATGCAAGTCCATTGCAAGCCGTGCATTGCAACACGAACATCTTGCACCCAGAGCGTTGCAATGTGTGCACTTTGCAGCTCCTGCACCGCTGCTGTGCGTTGCAACAAGCATATGTTTCCTGCAGCATTTGCAGCCTGTGCATCATGATGCAAGCTCATTGCAACCTGTGCATTGCACCCCGAATGCGTTGCACCTCAAGGATTGCAATGCAGCTGCTTTGCACCTCCTGCACTGTTCCTGTGCATTGCAATGGGGATGTATTGTGTTGGACATTTGCACCTCGTGCATGGCAGTGCAAGCCCATTGCAAGCCGTGCATTGCAACATGAACACTGTGCACCCAGAGCGTTGCAATGTGTGCACTTTGCACCTCCTGCACCGCTGCTGTGCATTGCAATGGGGATGTATTGTGTCGGACATTTGCACCTCGTGCATGGCAGTGCAAGCTCATTGCAACCTGTGCATTGCACCCCGAATGCATTGTACCTCGAGGATTGCAATGCAGCTGCTTTGCACCTCCTGCACTGTTCCTGTGCATTGCAATGGGGATGCATTGTGTTGGACATTTGCACCTCGTGCATGGCAGTGCAAGCCCATTGCAACCCGTGCATTGCAACATGAACACTGTGCACCCAGAGCGTTGCAATGTGGGCACTTTGCACCTCCTGCACCGCTGCTGTGCGTTGCAATGGGGATGCATTGTGTTGGACATTTGCACCTCGTGCATGGCAATGCAAGCCCATTGCAACCTGTGCATTGCAACGTGAACACCTTGCACCTCGAGGATTGCAACACTGCTGCTTTGCACCTCCTGCACTGTTCCTGTGCATTGCAATGGGGATGTATTGTGTTGGACATTTGCACTGCGTGCATGGCAATGCAAGCCCATTGCAACCCGTGCATTGCAACATAAACACTGTGCACCCAGAGCGTTGCAACGTGTGCACTTTGCACCTCCTGCACCGCTGCTGTGCGTTGCAATGGGGATGTATTGTGTCGGACATTTGCACCTCGTGCATGGCAGTGCAAGCTCATTGCAACCTGTGCATTGCAACGTGAACACCTTGCACCTCAAGGATTGCAACACAGCTGCTTTGCAACTCCTGCACCGCTGCTGTGCGTTGCAATGGGGATGTATTGTGTCAGACATTTGCACCTCGTGCATGGCAATGCAGGTTTATTGCAACCCGTGCATTCCAACCTGAACATCTCACACCCAAAGCGTTGCAACGTGTGCACTTTGCACCTCCTGCACTGCTGCCGTGCGTTGCAATGGGAACGTATTGTGCTGGAGATTTGCACCCCGTGCATCAGAATGCAAGTTTATTGCAACCCGTGCATTGCAACACGAACATCTCGCACCCAAAGCATTGCAACGTGTGCACTTTGGACCCCCTGTGTTACTCCTGTGCATTGCAATGGGAATGTATTGCCCTGGAGATTTGCACCCCGTCCATCAGAATGCAACTTTATTGCAAGCCGTGCATTGCAACACGAACACCTCACACCCAGAGCATTGCAACGCAGATGCAGTGGAACCCCTGTGTTACTCCTGTGCATTGCAATGGGAATGTATTGTGTTGGAGATTTGCACCTCGTGCATCAGAATGCAAGCCCATTGCAACCCGTGCATTGCAACACAAACACCTCACGCCCAGAGCGTTGCAAGTAGGGTGCAGTGGAACCCCTGTTTTACTCCTGTGCATTGCAATGGGAATGTATTGCGCTGGAGATTTGCACCCCGTCCATCAGAATGCAACTTTATTGCAACCCGTGCATTGCAACACGAACACCTCTCACCCTCCCCACCCCAACAACGCACGCACACAGCGCCGTGCACCGCTTTTACACCGTTCCCCTCCCTCCATCCCCCCACCCTCCCCCCCCTCCAAAGCAACCCGCACCGCTCAATCCTCCTCCATCGTCTCCACTTCCTCCCCTTTCCTCCCCCTCCAGCGCTCCGTCCATTGCTGGATCTTGTCGTGCATCGCTTGACGGTATCGACCCCACCGGGAACGGAGCTCTTCGCCGTCCCGGGTGAAGCGGCGGCGGAGCCGTTTGCCGAGAGAAGCGAAGCTTTGTTCCACCTCCGCCCCGTAATCCGCAACGCGGAACCGCGCGTCCGCCGCTTCCGTGCGCAGCGCCGTCAGCATCGACCTATGGGGAGCGAGAGGGGGTGGGGTTAAGGGGGGTGAGGAGCCAATAGGATGCGGGGTTGGGGAGGGGGCGGGGATAGTGAAAAGCGATGAGCCAATAGGATGCGGGGTTGAGAGGAGTGGGCGGGGCTTGAGGAGGGGGCGGGGTTAAGGAAAAAAGTTGGGCCAATAGGATGCGGGGTTGAGGAGAGTGGGCGGGACTTGATGAAGGGGCGGGGATAGGGAAGAGATGAGCCAATAGGGAGAGGGGTTGAGGAGAGGGGGTGGGGTTAAGGGGAGAGGGAGTGGCCAATAGGAAGTGAGATTGATGAGGGCGGGCTGAAGGAGCTGGGCCAATAGGAAGAGGGGTTCAGGACAGGGGGTGTGGCTTGAGGAGGGGGCGTGGTCTGCCCCCTCTGTGTGCAGAGCTGTCAGCATCGACCTATGGGGAGAGAGACGGGGTGGGGTTAAGGCGAGTGAGGAGCCAATAGGATGCGGGGTTGAGGAGAGGGGGCGGGGCTTGAGGAAGGGGCGGGGATAGGGAAAAGAGATGAGCCAATAGGGAGAGGGGTTGAGGGGAGTGGGCGGGGCTTGAGGAAGGGGCGGGGATAGGGAAGAGATGAGCCAATAGGGAGAGGGGTTGAGGGGAGTGGGCGGGGCTTGATGAGGGGCGGGGTTAAGGAAAAAAGCTGGACCAATAGGATGCGGGGTTGAGGAGAGTGGGCGTGGTCTGAAGGAAGGGGCGGGGATAGGGAAGAGATGAGCCAATAGGATGCGGGGTTGAGGAGAGTGGGCGGGGTTAAGGGGAGAGGGAGTGGCCAATAGGAAGTGAGGTTGATGAGAGAGGGCGGGCTGAAGGAGCTGGGCCAATAGGAAGAGGGGTTCAGGAAAGGGGGCGGGGCTTGAGGGGGGGCGTGGTTAAGGAAAGGAGCTGGACCAATAGGATGCGGGGCTGAGGAAAGGGGGCGGGGCTTGATGGGGGGGCGTGGTTTGCCCCCTCTGTGTGCAGAGCTGTCAGCATCGACCTATGGGGAGAGAGACGGGGTGGGGTTAAGGCGAGTGAGGAGCCAATAGGAGGCGGGGTTGAGACGAGTGGGCGGGGCTTGAGGAGGGGGCGTGGATAGTGAAAAGAGATGAGCCAATAGGATGCGGGGTTGAGAAGAGTGGGCGGGGCCTGAGGAAGAGGCGGGGATAGGGAAGAGATGAGCCAATAGGATGCGGGGTTGAGGAGAGGGGGCGGGGCTTTGAAAGGGGGCGTGGCCAAACGAATGGGACGTGGTCAAAGGCAGGGGGTGTGGCCAGGGGGGTGCAATGCCGGGGTGGGCGTGGTCTGAAGGAGGGGGGCGTGGCCGGATGGAGGGGGCGTGGCCAAAGGCAGGGGGCGTGACCTGAGGATGCATTGCCATTGGGGGCGTGGCCAAATGAGGGTGGGGGCGTGGTCTGGACAGGGGGGCGTGGCCAGATGGTGCTTTGCCTCTGCTGGGGTGGTCAGAAGAAGGGGGCGTGGCCAGATGGAGGGGGCGTGGCCAAAGACGGGGGCGTGGCCAGGGGAATACATTGCCGGGGTGGGCGTGGTCAGCAGGGGGGCGTGGCCAGATGGAGGGGGCGTGGTCAATGGCAGGGGGCGTGGCCGTCGCCCCCCACGTGGTCCAGCACTCACTGCACTGCCTGCCCCACATCGCTGCCCCACAGCCGGTCGCTGAAGTTCTTCGCCGCTTCCTCCACCCGACCCCACAGCGTTAACGGGGCCGGGGGCTCCTCCGAGTTGGGGGTCTCAGCCCCAGACGCTGAGGGAGTCGGTTTGGGGGTCAGCGGGGGGGCAAAGAGATCCCAATGGGAGCCTCCGGCCCCATAGATTGCTATGGGGGACTCAACAGACCACAGTGAGGGACCCTATAGGACCCCATAGACCCCAGTGGAGACCCCAGCCCCATAGACACCAGTGAGGGACCCCATAGATCCCAATGGAGACCCCAGAGACCCCAATGGGGGACCCTAGACCCATAGAGCTCAATGGAGACCCCATAGACCCCAAAAGAAACCCCATAGACCTCAATGGAGACCCCAGCCCCATAGGTCTCAGTGTGGGACCCCATAGACCCCAATGCAAACCCCAGAGACCCCAAAGGCAACCCTATAGACCTCAATTGAGACCCCAGCCCCATAGACCCCAATGGAGACCCCAGCCCCATAGATCTCAGTGTGGGACACCAAAGACCCCAATGGAAACCCCATAGACCCCAATGGAGACCCCAGCCCCATAGATCACAGTGCGGGACCTATAGACCCCAATGGAGACCCAGAGACCCCAATGGGGGACCCCAGACCCATAGACCTCAACGGAGACCCCATAGACTCCAATGGAAATCCCATAGACCGCAATGGGGACCCCAGCCCCATAGATTCCATTGCAGACCCCATAGACCCCAATGGAGACTCCAGCCCCATAGATCTCAGTGTGGGACCCCATAGACCCCAATGGAGACCCCATAGACTTCAGTGGAGACCCCAGCCCCATAGATCTCAGTGTGGGACCCTATAGACACCAATGGAGACCCCATAGACCCCAATGGAGACCCCATAGACCTCAGTGGGGACCCCATAGGCCCCATAGATCCCAATGAAGACCCATAGACCCCAATGAGGGACCCCATAGATCCCAATGGAGATCCTATAGACCCCAATGGAGACCCCAGCCCCATAGATCTCAGTGTGGGACCCCATAGACCCCAATGGGAGACCCCCAGCCCCATAGATTCCATTGCAGACCCCATAGACCCCAATGGAGACTCCAGCCCCATAGATCTCAGTGTGGGACCCCATAGACCCCAATGGAGACCCCATAGACTTCAGTGGAGACCCCAGCCCCATAGATCTCAGTGTGGGACCCTATAGACACCAATGGAGACCCCATAGACCCCAATGGAGACCCCATAGGCCCCATAGATCCCAATGAAGACCCATAGACCCCAATGAGGGACCCCATAGATCCCAATGGAGATCCTATAGACCCCAATGGAGACCCCAGCCCTATAGATCTCAGTGTGGGACCCCATAGACCCCAATGGGAGACCCCCAGCCCCCCCCCCCCCCCCCCATTGGAGGCCACTCACCCCCCAGCAGCGCCGCGGCCGCCACCAACGTCAACAACAGCATAGCGCCACCTGGCGGCGGAACCGCGTTACTGCAGCGCCCGCATTGACCTCAATGTCCCCATAGACCCCATAGACCCCACTGACCCCACTGACCCCAATGTCCCCATTGTCCCCATCGTCCCAAATGTGTCCCCATTGACCCCATCGACCCCAAAAGCCCCCATTGACCCAAATGTGCCCCCATTGACCCCTAATGCCCCCATTGTCCCCATAGACTCCATAGATCCCAATGACCCCATTGACCCCAATGTCCCCATTGTCCCCATCATCCCAAATGTGTCCCCATTGACCCCATTGACCCCAAAGCCCCCAGTGTCCCAAATGTGTCCCATTGACCCCAATGTCCCCATTGTCCCCATTGACCTCCATTGTCCCCAATGTCCCCATTGATCCAAATGTCCCCCCATTGACCCCATTGTCCCCAAAGCCCCCGCTGACCCCAATGTCCCCATTGTCCCCATCATCCCAAATGTGTCCCCATTGACCGCATTCACCCCAAAGTCCCCATTGTCCCAAATGTGTCCCCATTGATCCCAATGCCCCCATTGTCCCCATAGACCCCATTGACCCCATTGACCCCATTGACCCCAATGTCCCCATTCTCCCCATTGTCCCAAATGTGTCCCCATAGACCCCAAAGCCCCCATTGTCCCCATAGACCCCATTGACCCCATAGACCCCAAAGCCCCCATTGTCCCCATTGACCTCCATTGTCCCCATTGTCCCCATCGTCCCAAATGTGCCTCCATTGACCCCATTGTCCCCAAAGCCCCCAATGACCCCAATGTCCCCATTGTCCCCATTATCCCAAATGTGTCCCCATTGACCCCAATGCCCCCAATGACCCCACTGACCCCATAGACCCCAATGTCCCCATTGTCCCCATCGTCCCAAATGTGTCCCCATTGACCCCATTCACCCCAAAATCCCCATTGTCCCAAATGTGTCCCCATTGACCCCAATGCCCCCATTGTCCCCATAGACCCCATTGACCCCACAGACCCCAAAGCCCCCATTGTCCCCATTGATCCAAATGTCCCCCCATTGACCCCATTGTCCCCAAAGCCCCCACTGACCCCAATGTCCCCATTGTCCCCATCATCCCAAATGTGTCCCCATTGACCGCATTGACCCCAAAGTTCCCATTGTCCCAAATGTGCCCCCATTGTCCCAAATGTGTCCCATTGACCCCAATGTCCCCATTGTCCCCATAGACCCCATAGACCCCAATGTCCCCATTGTCCCCATCATCCCAAATGTGTCCCCATTGACCCCATCGACCCCAAAAGCCCCCATTGTCGCATAGACCCCATTGACCCCAATGTCCCCATTGACACAAATGTGTCCCCATTGACCGCATTGACCCCAAAGCCCCCATTGTCCCAAATGTGTCCCCATTGACCCCAATGTCCCCAAAGCCCTCATTGACCCAAATGTGTCCCCATTGACCCCAGTGTCCCCGTTGACCCCAAAGCCCACATTGTCCCCATTGACCCCAATGTCCCCATTGCCCCAATCATCCCAAATGTGTCCCCATTGACCCCATTGTCCCTAAAGCCGCCACTGACCCCAATGTCCCCATTGTTCCCATTATCCCAAATGTGACCCCATTGACCCCAAATCCCCCATTGTCCCCATAGACTCCATAGATCCCAATGACCCCATTGACCCCAAAGCCCCCATTGTCCCAAATGTGTCCCATTGACCCCAAAGCCCCCATTGTCCCAAATGTGTCCCATTGACCCCAAAGCCCCCATTGTCCCCATAGACCCCATTGACCCCAATGTCCCCATTGTCACCATCATCCCAAATGTGTCCCTATTGACCCCATTGACCCCAAATGCCCCCATTGTCCCAAATGTGTCCCCATTGACCCCATATCCCCCGATATCCCCCCCCACAATGTCCCCCATTGTCCCCATGGACCCCAAATGTCCCCACTCCCCCCAGTGTCCCTCATTGTCCCCATATCCACCAATATCCCCCCCCAGTTTCCCCCATTGTCCCCATATCCCCCAATGTCCCCCCCCAGTGTCCCCCATTGACCCCATATCCCCCAATGTCCCCCCCCAGTGACCCCCATTGACCCCATATCCCCCAATGTCCCCCCCCCAGTGTCCCCCATTGTCCTCATTGACCCCAAATGTCCCCCCCCAGTGTCCCCCATTGTCCCCATATCCCCCAATGTCCCCCCCACAATGTCCCCCATTGTCCCCATATCCCCCAATGTCCCCCCCACAATGTCCCCCATTGTCCCCATGGACCCCAAATGTCCCCACCTCCCCAATGTCCCCCATTGTCCCCATATCCCCCAATGTCCCCCCCCACAGTGTCCCCCATTGTCCCCAATGTCCCCAAATGTCCCCACCTCCCACCCCAACCCCCTCCAAAAGGTCCCCAGTGACCCCAATGTCCCCCCCAATGTCCCCCCCAATGTCCCCCATCGACCCCATTGACCCCAAATGTCCCCCCCCAATGTCCCCCATTGACCCCATATCCCCCAATGTCCCCCCCACAGTGTCCCCCATTGTCCCCATGGACCCCAAATGTCCCCACTCCCCCATTGACCCCCATTGTCCCCATATACCCCAATGTCTCCCCCCAATGTCCCCCATTGACACCATTGACCCCAAATGTCCCCCCCCAGTTTCCCCCATTGTCCCCATATCCCCCAATGTCCCCCCCCAGTTTCCCCCATTGTCCCCATATCCCCCAATGTCCCCCCCCAGTGTCCCCCATTGTCCCCATATCCCCCAATGTCCCCCCCCAATGTCCCCCATTGTCCCCATATCCCCCAGTGTCCCCCCCCAGTGTCCCCCATTGTCCCCATATCCCCCAATGTCCCCCCCACAGTGTCCCCCATCGACCCCATTGACCCCAAATGTCCCCCCCCCAATGTCCCCCATTGACCCCATATCCCCCAATATCCCCCCCCAGTGTCCCCCATTGTCCCCATATCCCCCAGTGTCCCCCCCCAGTGTCCCCCATTGTCCCCATATCCCCCAATGTCCCCCCCACAGTGTCCCCCATCGACCCCATTGACCCCAAATGTCCCCCCCCCAATGTCCCCCATTGACCCCATATCCCCCAATATCCCCCCCCAGTGTCCCCCATTGTCCCCATACCCCCCACTGTCCCCCCCACCCGTTGCCCCCCATTGACCTCAATGTCCCCAAATGTCCTCCCCCCGCCCCCCCACGGACCCCAATGTCCCCAACCCCCCCCCCCGGTGACCCCAATGTCCCCTCACCTCTCCTGGGTTCCCCTATAGGGCCGCTCTCCTCCGGCCCTTTAAATATTCTGGAGGGGGAGGGGGAGGGGGCGGAGCCTGGAGAGGGGGGGGTCAAAGGTCAGCCATGGGGGGGGGCAATGGGGGACATTGGGGGTCAATGGGGGACAATGGGGGGTAATGGGGGACAATGGGGACAATGGGGGGCAATGGGGGCAATGGGGGGCAGTGGGGGGCAGTGGGGGACAATGGGGGCAATGGGGGGAAATGGGGGGCAATGGGGGCCAATGGGGGGCCAATGGGGGGGCTTTGGGGACAAGGGGGGGGAATGGAGGCAATGGGGACAATGGGGACAATGGGGGACAATGGGGGGCAAAGGGGGATAATGGGGGTCAATGGGGGACATTGGGGGGCAGTGGGGGGCAATGGGGACAATGGGGGGCAATGGGGGGGGACGATGGGGGCAGTGGGGGGCAGTGTGGGGCAATGGGGACAAGGGGGGACAATGGGGGTAGTGGGGGACAATGGGGGACAATGGGGGCAATGGGGGGACAATGGGGGGTAATGGGGGGGAATGGGGGACAATGGGGGGCAAAGGGGGATAATGGGGGGCAATGGGGGCAGTGGGGGACAATGGGGGGCAATGGGGGAGAATGGGGGGCAATGGGGGGGGACGATGGGGGCAATGGGGACAATGGGGGGCAATGGGGGGCAATGGGGGCAGTGGGGGGCAATGGGGGACAATGGGGGGCAATGGGGGGCAATGGGGGGTAATGGGGAACAATGGGGGGGCAATGGGGGGGCTTTGGGGACAAGGGGGGGTAATGGGGGACAATGGGGGGCAATGGGGGGCAGTGGGGGCAATGGGGGGTAATGGGGGCAATGGGGGACAATGGGGGCAATGGGGGCAATGGGGGCGCAGTGGGGGGTAATGGGGGGTAATGGGGGACAATGGGGGGCAATGGGGGGCAATGGGGGCAATGGGGGCAGTGGGGGGCAGTGGGGGTTAATGGGGGGTAATGGGGGGTAATGGGGGACAATGGGGGGCAATGGGGGGCAATGGGGACAATGGGGACAATGGGGGGCAATGGGGGGCAAAGGGGGACAGTGGGGGGCAATGGGGGGCAATGGGGGGGCTTTGGGGACAAGGGGGGGGAATGGGGGACAATGGGGAGTAATGGGGGGCAATGGGGGACAATGGGGGCAATGGGGGGCAATGGGGGTAATGGGGGGCTGTGGGGGGCGATGGGGGGCAATGGGGACAAGGGGGATAATGGGGGGGGCAATGGGGGGCAATGGGGGACAGTGGGGGCAGTGGGGGGCAATGGGGGGCACTGGGGACATCGGGGTTCTTCCCTCCCCCCCCCCCCCCCCCCAAACCCCAAATAAGGACTTTGCCCCATAGTGACGTATGGGGGGTGGGGAGGGGGGGAGGGGGGGTTGGGGACAAAGGTCGAAGTTTGGGGTCAAAGGGACGGGGACAGCGTGGAGGGGGTGGGGCATCGGGGGGGGGATGGGTGGGAGGGAAGGGCCCTAAATGTGGGGGGTGGGGAACCCTAAATGTGTGTATGGGGGGGGGGCTGAACCCCCAAATCTATGGGGTCTGAACCCCAAATCTATAGGATCTGAGCCCCCAAATGTGGGGGAATGAATGCCAGATCTATGGGGTCTGAACCCCAAATCTATGGGGTCTGAGCCCCCAAATGTGGGGGGAGAATCCTCAAATCTATGGGGCAGGAACCCCAAATCTATGGGGTCCGAACCCCCAAATCGATGGGGTCTGAGTCCCCAAATGGGGGGGGAGAATCCCCAAATCTATGGAGCACGAACCCCAAATCTATGGGATCTGAACCCCCAAATCTATGGGGTCTGAGCCCCCATATGTGGAGCAAATAATGCCAGATCTATGGGGTCTGAACCCCAAATCTATGGGGTCTGAGCCCCCAAATGTGGGGGGAGAATCCCCAAATCTATGGGGCACAAACCTAAAATCTATGGGGTCTGAACCCCATAATCTATGGGGTCTGAGTCCCCAAATGTGGGGGGAGGATCCCCAAATCTATGGGGTCTGAACCCCCAAATCTATGGGGTCTGAGTCCCCATATGTGGAGCAAATAATGCCAAATCTATGGGGTCTGAACCCCCAAATCTATGGGGTCTGAGCCCCCAAATGGGGGGGGAGAACCCCCAAATCTATGGGGTCTGAAGCCCCAAATGTGGGGGAATGAAAGCCAGATCTATGGGGTCTGAACCCCAAATCTATGGGGTGTGAGCCCAAAATCTATGGGGTCTGAGCCCCAAATGTGGGGGGATGATCCCCAAATCTATGGGGTCTGAATCCCCAAGTGTGGGGGAATGAAAGCCAGATCTATGGGGTCTGAACCCCAAATCTATGGGGTCTGAATCCCCAAATGTGGGGGAATGAAAGCCAGATCTATGGGGTCTGAACCCCAAGTCTATGGGGTCTGAACCCCCAAATGTGTGGGTTCTGGACACCAAATGTGTGGGGAGAACCTTCAGATCTATGGGGTGTAATCCCCAAATCTGTGGGGTCTGAACCCCAAATCTGTGGGGTGCAGCCCCCGAAAAGTACCGGATTTCCCCCAAATTTCCCCAGAGGAGGAGCTGAGGAGCACAGCAAACGTTCAGATCTTTACTGGGGGGCGGGGGGGTCTTTGGAGGACCTCGGTGACACCCAATAACGTCCCTTTGGAGGACCATAATGACATCTGTGTCCCTTTGGAGGACCAACAATGTCGCCTTGGAGGACCATAATGACATCTATATCCCTTTGGAGGACCAACAATGTCCCTTTGGAGGACCGTGGTGACATCTATGCCCCTTTGGAGGACCAACAATGTCCCTTTGGAGGACCACGGTGACACCCATAGGTGACAGTGACACCAATTTCCCTTTGGAGGACCACAGTGACACCCAACAAAGTCCCCTTGGAGGACCACGGTGACATCAACGTCCCTTTGGAGGACCAACAATGTCCCTTTGGAGGACCACGGTGACATCAACGTCCCTTTGGAGGACCATCAACGTCCCTTTGGAGGACCAACAACGTCCCTCTGGAGGACCACGGTGACATCAACGTCCCTTTGGAGGACCAACAACGAGGACTCCCCTCCCCCCAATGCTGACGATGATGATGGCGAGTCCTCCAACACCGATGATGAAGTCCTCCAGTCACAGCGCCCCCCAGCGGCGACAACGAGAACCACAGCCCCCCCTCCCCCCCACCCCCCGGGGGCCACGCCGACGTTGCCACCCCCCCAATAAAGATGACGACGATGATGATGAAGGTGAGTCCTCCAATGACGATGAAGGCTCTTCCCGTTCCTGACCGCCACAATGGCCCCCAATGGGGACAAAAATAATCGCAGCGCCCCCCAGTGGCCACAGTGAGAATCACACCCCCCAATGGTGACAATAATTAATCACAGCGCCCTCCAGTGGCTGGAATGGGAATTACAGCCTCCATAATGGATACAATGACGGTCACAGCGCCCCCCAGTGGCTGGAATGGGAATGACACCCCTCAATGGTGACAATAATTAATCACAGCGCCCCCCAGTGGCCACAATAGGAATTATAGCCTCCATAATGGAAACAATGACGGTCACAGCGCCCTCCAGTGGCTACAATGAGAATTACACCCCCAATGGTGACAATAATTAATCACAGCGCCCCGCAGTGGCCACAACGGGAATTACAACCCCCATAATGGAAACAATGACGGCTACAGCGCCCTCCAGTGGCCAAAATGGGAACTGCATCCCCCCAATAATGACAATAATAATCACAGCGCCCCCCAGTGGCCACAGTGAGAATTACACCCCCCGATGGTGACAATAATTAATCACAGCGCCCCCCAGTGGCCACAACGGGAACTGCAGTCTCCCCAATGGAAACAATGACGGCCACAGCGCCCCCCAGTGGCCACAGTGAGAATTACACCCCCCAATGGTGACAATAATTAATCACAGCGCCCCCCAGTGGCCACAATGGGAACTGCATTCTCCCCAATGGAAACAATGACGGTCACAGCGCCCCCCAGTGGCCAAAATGGGAACTGCACCCCCCCAATAATGATAATAATTATCACAGCGCCTCCCAGTGGCCACAGTGAGAATTATATCTCCCAATGGTGACAATAATTAATCACAGCGCCCCCCCAGTGGCCACAACGGGAACTGCAGTCTCCCCAATGGAAACAATGACGGTCACAGCGCCCCCCAGTGGCCACAGTGAGAATTACACCCCCCAATGGTGACGATAATTAATCACAGCGCCCTCCAGTGGCTGGAATAAGAATTACATCTCCAAATGGTAACAATAATTAATCACAGCGCCCTCCAGTGGCCACAACGGGAATTACAACCCCCATAATGGAAACAACGACGGTCACAGCGCCCCCCAGTGGCCACAGTGAGAATTACAACCCCCCAATGGTGACAATAATTAATCACAGCGCCCCCCAGTGGCCACAACGGGAACTGCAGTCTCCCCAATGGAAACAATGACGGCCACAGCGCCTCCCAGTGGCCACAGTGAGAATTACACCCCCCAATGGTGACAATAATTAATCACAGCGCCCCCCAGTGTCCACAATGGGAACTGCATTCTCCCCAATGGAAACAATGACGGTCACAGCGCCCCCCAGTGGCCAAAATGGGAACTGCATCCCCCAATAATGACAATAATTAATCACAGCGCCCCCCAGTGGCCACAACGGGAACGACACCCCCCCAATGGTGCCAAAGCCGACCCCCCCCCCAGTGATGAAGACGATGATGATGATGATGATGGCGGCGTTATCCAATGGTGAGGCCGAAGCCGCAGAGGAATTTGTCCTTGCGGTGGTTGATGAAGGCCCCCAAAGCCAAAGTGAGGGGGAGGGGGGGCAGCTTCTTCTCCAACACGGCCCCCACCTGCCAGCTGCTGTCCACTGAGCCTATGGGGGGGGGATACGGGGGGTCAGGGGGGGGGTCGTGGGGGGGTGGGGGGGATGAGGAAATAGGGGGGGATGTGGGGGGTCGGGGGGGGGTGGGTGTAAGGGGGTGGGGGGATGAGGAAATGGGGGGATGGGGGGGGATACAGGGGGTTGGGGGGGTGTAAGGGGGTGGGGGGGTCGTGGGGGGGTCGAGGGAGGGTGGGGGGATGAGGAAATGGGGGGGATGGGGGGGATACAGGGGGTTGGGGGGGTGTAAGGGGGTGGGGGGGGTCGTGGGGGGGTCATGGGGGTGGGGGGATGAGAAAATGGGGGGGATGGGGGGGGATACAAGGGGTCGGGGGGGGCGTGGGGGGGATGAGGAAATGGGGGGGATGGGGGGGATACAGGGGGTTGGGGGGGTGTAAGGGGGTGGGGGGGTCGTGGGGGGGTCGTGGGGATGGGGGGATACGGGGGGTCGGGGGGGGTGGGGGGAAGGGGGGGGGGGTCATGGGGGGGGCGTGGGGATGAGAAAATGGGGGGGATGGGGGCGGTTGGGGGGTGTGTAAGGGGGTGGGGGGGTCGTGGGGGGGTCGTGGGGGATGAGGAAATGGGGGGGGATGGGGGGGTCCAGGGGGGGTGGGTGTAAGGGGGTGGGGGGGGTCAGGGGGGGTCGTGGGGGGATGAGGAAATGGGGGGGGATGGGGGGGATACAGGGGGTCGGGGGGGGTGTAAGGGGGTGGGGGGGGGGCGTGGGGGGGGCGTGGGGGGGTGGGGGGATGAGAAAATGGGGGGGCTGGGGGGATATGGGGGGGGATATGGGGGGTCGTGGGGGGATGGGTGTAAGGGTCGGGGGGGTCAGGGGGGGGTCGTGGGGGGATGAGGAAATGGGGGGGGATGGGGGGAGATACGGGGGGTCGGGGGTTCGTGGGGGGGTGGGGGGGGATGAGGAAATGGGGGGATGGGGGGATATGGGGGGGTCGTGGGGGGTGAGGGTAAGGGGGTGGGGGGGTCGTGGGGGGGTCGTGGGGATGGGGGGATACGGGGGGTCAGGGGGGGGGTGGGGGGAAGGGGGGGGGGCATGGGGGGGGCGTGGGGATGAGGAAATGGGGGGGATGGGGGGGATACAGGGGGTCGGGGGGGGTGTAAGGGGGTGGGGGGGGGCGTGGGGGGGGCGTGGGGGGGTGGGGGATGAGGATATGGGGGGGATGGGGGGATATGGGGGGGTCTGTGGGGGGGATGGGGGGAGTCCTGGGGGTGAAAGGGGGTAGGGGGGGGTTCTGGAGTGGGGGGGTGGGGATACGGGGGGCGTGGGGGGGGGTATGGGGGGGGTTATGGGGTGGGGGGGGGATACGGGGGGGGTTATGGGGTGGGGGGGGTCTGTCGGGGGGGATATGGGGGGGTCCTTGGGGGTAGGGGGGATCTATGGGGCAGGAAGGATCTATGGGGCAGGCTGAATCTACGGGGCGGGGCTGATCTATGGGGCAGATCTATGGGGCGGATCTATGGGGCAGGGAGGATCTATGGGGCAGGACGGCTCTATGGGGCAGATCTATGGGGCAAGGCGGATCTATGGGGCAGGAAGGATCTATGGGGCAGGGCGGATCTATGGGGTGGATCTATGGGGCACAGCAGATCTATGGGGCAGATCTATGGGGCAGGGCGGATCTATGGAGCAGATGTATGGGGCAGGGCAGATCTATGGGGCAGGGTGGATCTATGGGGCAGGAAGAATCTACGGGGCAGATCTATGGGGCAGGAAGAATCTATGGGGCA
>CM059483.1:2873043-2921566 GCA_030408155.1 Lophura swinhoii
GGGTGGAGTCTACAAAGCTCTCGACCAATGAGATTTCAGACCTTTCCCTTAGCCCCGCCCAGGGGCGGTGCCTACAGAATTCCCAACCAATGAGATTTCAAGGCTTTCCTTTAGTCCCGCCCGTGGGTGGAGCCAACAAAGCTCTCGACCAATGAGATTTCAGACCTTTCCCTTAGCCCCGCCCAGGGGCGGTGCCTACAGAATTCCCAACCAATGAGATTTCAAGGCATTCCTTTAGTCCCGCCCGTGGGTGGAGCCTACAAAGCTCTAGACCAATGAGATTTCAGACCTTTCCCTTAGCCCCGCCCACAGGCGGTGCCTATGGAGCTCTCAACCAATGAGATTTCAAGGCTTTCCTTTAGTCCCGCCCGTGGGTGGAGCCTACAAAGCTCTCGACCAATGAGATTTCAGACCTTTCCCTTAGCCCCGCCCAGGGGCGGTGCCTACAGAATTCCCAACCAATGAGATTTCAAGGCTTTCCTTTAGCCTCGTCCAGAGGTGGAGCCTACAGAGCTGTGAACCAATGAGATTTCAGACCTTTCCCTTAGCCCCGCCCAGGGGCGGTGCCTATGGAATTCCCAACCAATGAGATTTCAAAGCTTTTCTTTAGCCCCGCCCAGAGGTAGAGCCTACAGAGCTCCGAACCAATGAGATCCCGCCTCTCCCCCAGAGCCCTGCCTATGGGTGGTGCCTCCACACCTCTCAACCAATGAGATCCCGCCCTGTTTCTTTAGTCCCGCCTAGGGACAGGGCCACCACACGTCCCAACCAATGAGAGCCCACCCCTCCCCCGAAGCCCCGCCCAGTGGGCGGTACCTGCGTGACTCCCTACCAATGAGATTCCACTCCTTCCCTGTAGCTCCGCCCATGGGTGCAACCTACAAACCTCCCAGCCAATGAGATCTTCCCTTTTTTTTTTAGTCCCACCCAGGGGCGGGGCCATCACACCTCCCGACCAATGAGATCCCACCTCTCCCCTGAAGCCCCACCTAGGTGATGCCTCCACACCTCCCCGCCAATGAGATTTCTCTGTTTGTTTAGTCCCGCCTAGGGGCGGAGCCTCCACACCAATCAACCAATGAGATCCCACCCTGTTTCTTTAGTCCCGCCTAGGGGCGGTGCCTCCACACCTCCCCACCAATGAGATCCCACCCTGTTTCTTTAGTCCCGCCTAGCAGCGGGGCCACCACACCTACCAACCAATGAGATCCCGCCCTATTTCTTTAGTCCCGCCTAGAGGCGGTGCCTCCCACACCTCCCCACCAATGAGATCCCGCCCTGTTTCTTTAGTCCCACCTAGGGGTGGGGCCACCACACCTACCAACGAATGAGATCCTGCCCTATTTCTTTAGTCCCGCCTAGAGGCGGTGCCTCCACACGTCCCCACCAATGAGATCCCGCCCTGTTCCTTTAGTCCCGCCTAGGGGTGGGACCATCACACCTCCCAGCCAATCAGATCCCGCCCTGTTTCTTCAATCCTGCCTATGGGCTGTGCCTCTACACCTCTCAACCAATGAGATCCCACCCCATTTCTTCAATCCTGCCTATGGGTGATGCCTCAACACCTCCCCACCAATGAGATCCCACCCTGTTTCTTTAGTCCCGCCTAGCAGCGGGGCCACCACACCTCCCGACCAATGAGATCCCGCCCCCGTTTCTTTAGTCCCACCTAGGGGCGGTGCCTCCCCACCTCCCCACCAATGAGATTTCCCCATGTTTGTTTAGTCCTGCCTACAGGCAGTGCCTTCACACCTCTCAACCAATGAGATTCCACCCTGTTTCTTTAGTCCTGCCTAGCAGCGGGGCCACCACACCTCCCGACCAATGAGATTCCGCCCCGTTTCTTTAGTCCCACCTAGGGGTGGTGCCTCCACACCTCCCCACCAATGAGATTTCTCCATGTTTGTTTAGTTCCGCCTACGGCTGGAGCCTCCACACCTCTCAACCAATGAGATTTCACCCTGTTTCTTTAGTCCCGCCTAGGGGTGGGACCATCACACCTCCCAGCCAATCAGATCCCGCCCTGGCTCTTCAATCCCGCCTACGGGCAGTGCCTCCACACCTCTCAACCAATGAGATTCCACCCTTTTCCTTTAGTCCCACCCAGGGGTGGGGCCATCACACCTCCCGACCAATGAGATCCCACCTCTCCCCCGAAGCCACCTAGGGGCGGTGCCTCCACACCTCTCAACCAATCAGATCCCGCCCCTGCCCCCAAGCCCCGCCCAGGGGGCGGTACCTGTGTATCGTCCAGCCAATGAGAGCACAGCTCCCTCCTCCCCAGGCCGGCGGTGGTAAACGAGCTCTCCCCCAAGGGCCAACGCTGTGGTGATGCTCTGGAGGTAATGGGCAACCAAGATCCCTAAAGGATAAAAAAAAAAAGGAGAGGAAAAGAGCTAAATGAGTGGCGGAAGAGGAGGAGAAGGAGCTGAGCTGAAATTTGAGGGAAAAGAAGGAAATTTGGCGGAGAGAAAAATTACAAATGGGAAAAAACGGCCCCCCAAAAAAAAAAAGGGGGGGAAAATCGATGGGAAAATTTTTATAAGATGGGAAATAAAAATGAAATCTGGGATAAAAGGAATGAAAGGACAAGGAAGAAATGGGAAAAAGGGGGGAAAAAAGGGGAAAAAATGCCAAAGAAGTGCTGAAGCCACAAATAATGGGGGAAAAAAATAAAGCGGGGGGAAAATCATGGGAAAAAAGGGGGAAAAAAGGGGGAAAAAAGGGGGAAATAAGGGGGAAATAAGGGGAAAAAAGAGGGGAAAAAAGAGGGGAAATGGAGGGGAAGAGGGGGGAAAAGGGGGGAAAAGGGGGGGAAAAGGGGGAAAAGGAGGGGAAAAGGGGGAGAAAAAGGGGGAAAAGGAGGGAAAGAGGGGGGGAAAAGGGAGGAAAAGGGGGGAAAAGGGGGGAAAAAGGGGGGAAAAAAGGGGGGAAAGGGGGGGAAAAAGGGGGGAAAGGGGGAAATGGAAGGGGAATAGAGAGAAAATGAAGGGGAAATAGAGAGCAAATGAAGGGGAAATAGACAGGAAATGAAGGGGAAGTGAAAGGGAAATAGAGAAAATAAAGGGGAAATAAAAGGGGGAATAAAGAAGGAAATAAAAGGGAAATAGAGAGAAAATAAAGGGGAAATAAAAGGGGGAATGAAGGGAAAATGAAGGGAAATGAAGGGGAAACAAAAGGGAAATGGAAAATAAAAGGGGAATAAAGGGGAATAAAGGGGAAATAAAGGGGAAATGAAGGGGAAATAAAAGGGAAATAGAAAACAAAGGAAAAATAAAGGGAGAATAAAGGGGGAAATAAGAGGGAAATAAAAGGGAAATAGAGAAAATGAAGGGGAAATAAAAGGGGGAATAAAGGGGAAATAAAAGGGAAACGAAGAGGAAATAAAGGAAGATAAAGGGGAAATAAAGGGAAAGTGAAACAGAAATGAAGGGGGAAATAAGAGGGAAATAAAAGGGAAATAAAGGAAACGAAGGAGAAATGAAGGGCAAATAGAGGGGAAATGAAGAGGAAATAGAAGGGAAATAAAAAGGGGAATAAAGGGGAAATAAAAGGGAAACAAAGAGGAAATAAAGGAGAAATAAAGGAAAAGTGAAACGGAAATGAAGGGGGAAATAAGAGGGAAATAAAAGGGAAACAGGAAATGAAGGCGAAACAAAAGGGGGAATAAAGGGGAAATAAACAGGAAATTAAAGGGAAATAGAGGAAATAAAGGGGGAAAAGGGGGGAAATAAAAGGGAAATAGAAAATAAAGGGGAAATAGAGAAAATGAAGGGGAAATAAAAGGGGAAATAAAGGGGCCCCCATTTTGAGATCGAAACCCCAAAATCCTCCAATTTTGCGGTCAGATTGGAGCCCCAATTTTGGGGCCAAATTTCTGAATTCCTCCAATTTTTTGGTCTCAATGAAATCCCCCAATTTCAGGGTCTGATTTAGGACTGAAATTTTGGGGTGAAAAAAGCAAAGTTGGGGCAAATTTGGGCAATTTTGGGGTCTCCCCTTTTGAGATTGAAACCCCAAAATCCCCCAATTTTGGGGTCAGATTTGAGCCCCAATTTTGGGGCCAAATTTCTGAATTCCTCCAATTTTTTGGTCTCAATGAAATCTGGCAATTTCAGGGTCTGATTTAGGGTTGAAAATTTGGGGTGAAAAAAGTAAATTTGGGGCAAATTTGGGCAATTTTCGGGTCCCTGACTTTGAGATTGAAACCCCAAAATCCCCCAATTTTGGGGTCAGATTTGAGTCCCAATTTTGGGGCCAAATTTCTGAATTCCCCCAATTTTTTTGTCTCAATGAAATCTGGCAATTTCAGGGTCTGTTTTAGGGTTGAAATTTTGGGGTGAAAAAAGCAAATTTTGGGCAAATTTCAGGTCCCCCATTTTGAGATCGAAACCCCAAAATCCCCCAGTTTTGGGGTCAGATTTCTGAATTCCTCCAATTTTTTGGTCTCTTTTTGATCCTCCCATAATAGGGTCCGATTTAGGGCTGAAATTTTGGGATAAAAAAAACAAATTTGGGGCAAATTTGGGCAATTTTGGGTTTTTTCCAACTCCCCCAACTCACCGGATCCCATGAGGACGTCGGGGTTCCCCAAGGTGAGCGCGGCTGTGAAATCGGCCCCCCGATATTCGGCGTCCATCTGCCAGTTCACAAACTTGGACTGCTGCGTCTGTGCCAAAAAACGCCACAAAATGACCCAAAATGAGCCAAATTTGGGCGGATTTGGGAAAAAACATTACTTTCGGAAAACGAGCCCGAATGACGCAGATTGAGGGCAATGAAAAGGACTGAAATGGCCCCAAAATGACCCAAAAACTTCATCTAGAAGGTCACAAATGTGGAATCTCGTGTATTTGCCAAAAAAAATGACAAAAAATGATCCAAAATGAGCCAAATTTGGGTGGATTTGGGAAAAAACATTACTTTCGGAAAACGAGCCCGAATGACACAGATTGAAGGCAATGAAAAGGACTGAAATGGCCCCAAAATGACCCAAAAACTTCACCTAGAAGGTCACAAATGTCGAATCTCGTGTATTTGCCAAAAAAAATGACAAAAAATGACCCAAAATGAGCCAAATTTGGGCAGATTTGGGAAAAAACATTACTTTCGGAAAACGAGCCCGAATGACACAGATTGAGGGCAATGAAAAGGACTGAAATGGCCCCAAAATGACCCCAAAATTGTGTCAGGAATGTGAGAAATGCAGTCAGCTTCAGCTGTGTGAAAAAAAGCCAAAAAATGACCCAAAATGAGCCAAATCTGGGTGGATTTGGGAAAAAACATTACTTTCAGAAAACGAGCCCGAATGACACAGATTGAGGGCAATGAAAAGGACTGAAATGGCCCCAAAATGACCCAAAAACTTCATCTAGAAGGTCACAAATGTGGAATCTCGTGTATTTGCCAAAAAAAATGACAAAAAATGACCCAAAATGAGCCAAATTTGGGTGGATTTGGGAAAAAACATTACTTTCGAAAAACGAGCCTGAATGACACAGATTGAAGGCAATGAAAAGGACTGAAATGGCCCCAAAATGACCCAAAAATTGTGTCAGGAATGTGAGAAATGCAGTCAGCTTCAGCTGTGTGAAAAAAAGCCAAAAAATGACCCAAAATGAGCCAAATCTGGGTGGATTTGGGAAAAAACATTACTTTCAGAAAACGAGCCCGAATGATGCAGATTGAGGGCAATGAAAAGGACTGAAATGGCCCCAAAATGACCCAAAAACTTCACCTAGAAGGTCACAAATGTGGAATCTCGTGTATTTGCCAAAAAAAAATGACAAAAAATGACCCAAAATGAGCCAAATTTGGGTGGATTTGGGAAAAAACATTACTTTCGGAAAACGAGCCCGAATGATGCAGATTGAGGGCAATGAAAAGGACTGAAATGGCCCCAAAATGACCCCAAAACTGTGTCAGGAATGTGAGAAATGCAGTCAGCTTCAGCTGTGCGAAAAAAAGCCAAAAAATGACCCAAAATGAGCCAAATTTGGGTGGATTTGGGAAAAAACATTATTTTTGGAAAACGAGCTCAAATGACACAGATTGACGGCAATAAAAAGAACTGAAATGGCCCCAAAATGACCCAAAAACTTCACCTAGAAGGTCACAAATGTGGAATCTCGTGTATTTGCCAAAAAAAATGACAAAAAATGACCCAAAATGAGCCAAATTTGGGTGGATTTGGGAAAAAACATTACTTTCGGAAAACGAGCCTGAATGACGCAGATTGAGGGCAATGAAAAGGACTGAAATGGCCCCAAAACGACCCCAAAATGATCCCAAAAAAGTTCATCTTTTGGGTCAGAAATAGCATGGATCAAAACGGCCCAAAGTGACCCAAAATTTGGGTGGATTTGGGAAAAAACATTACTTTCCCCAAATGACCCCAAATGGAGCAAAAAATACCAAACTTTAACACCCCAACTCCCCCAAAATGACCCAAAATTATGCAAAATGACTCAAAAATTCATATTTTTGGATCCCATCGTTGAGCAAAACGGCCCAAAGTCACCCAAAATCACCCAAATTCACCCAGATTTGGGAAAAAACATTACTTCCCCCAAACGACCCCAAAACAACCCCAAAAAAACAACCCCCAAAAATGATCCCATTTCCTTCCTTTCCATTGCCCCCAAAATGACCCAAAATCGTCAGAATTCAACCCAAAATTCCCTCTCCCCCCCCCCATCCCCGTTTTGGGGTGAAAAAGGTGGATTTTGGGACCTGGCAGGCGTGAAGAGGGATCACACAAAGGACTCAAACTGACCCCAAAATGCCCACAAACGACCCCAAAACGACCCAAAAATGACCCAAAATGACCCAAAAATTCACATTTTTGGATCCCATCGTTGAGCAAAACGGCCCAAACTCACCCAAAATCACCCAAATTCACCCAGATTTGGGAAAAAACATTACTTTTCCCAAACGGCCCCAAAACATCCCCCCAAAAACACCCCCCAAAATGACACCATTTCTCCCCAATTTCAAACCTTCCAAACCCCCTAAATGACCCAAAATGACCCAAAATCGTCAGAATTCAACCCAAAATTCCCTCTCCCCCCCCCCCATCCCCGTTTTGGGGTGAAAAAGGTGGATTTTGGGACCTGGCAGGCGTGAAGAGGGATCACACAAAGGACTCAAACTGACCCCAAAATGCCCACAAATGACCCCAAAATGACCCAAAACGACCCCAAAAATTCACATTTTTGGATCCCATCGTTGAGCAAAACGGCCCAAAGTCACCCAAAATCACCCAAATTCACCCAGATTTGGGAAAAAACATTACTTGCCCCAAACGACCCCAAAACAACCCCAAGAAAACACCCCCCAAAATGACCCCATTTCTCCCCAATTTCAACCCTTCCAACCCCCCTAAATGACCCCAAAACGACCCAAAATCGCCAGAATTCACCCCAAAATTCCCCCTCCCCCCCCCCCCATCCCCGTTTTGGGGTGAAAAAGGTGGATTTTGGGACCTGGCAGGCCAGCTTTGCCCTGAGGTTTGGGGTGAGGAGATGCAGGAGCTGCGCGCTGAGGCTTCCGCTGCCATCCATGGATCCAACCAGCACTGGGAAAGCCTTTTTTTGGGGCAAAAAAAGGAGATTTTGGGTTTTTTGAGCGTGAAAAAGTGGGAATTCTGGCGGATCGTTGGGATTTTGTCCCCAAAATCCCCAGTTTTCACTCCAAAATCCTCATTTTTCACCTCCAAAACCCCACCTGTTCGATGCCCCCCAAACACCAGCTGACCCCATTTCCCCCATTTGTTCCCAAAATCCCCATTTTTCACCCCAGATTTCCCCAAAATCCCCATTTTTCACCCCAAATTTGCCCAAAATCCCCATTTCTCACCCCAAAATCCCCATTTTTTCCCAAAGTCCCGATTTTTCACCCCAAAATTCCACCCATTCACCCTGATCCAACCCCATTTCCTCCATTTGTTCCCAAAATCCTCATTTTTCACCCCAAATTCCCCATTTTTTCCAAAAGTCCCCATTTTTCCCCCCAAATTCCCATACAATTTATCTCCCCCAGTCCCAAATGCGCCCATTTTTCCCCCAATTTTCCCCAGAATCCCCATTTTTCATCCCAAATTTGCCCAAAATCCCCATTTTTCACCACAAAACCCAAATGTCCCAAATTCCCCATTTTTATGTCCCAAAATCCCCATTTTTCACCCCAAAATCCCACCCCATTGCTGCCTCCCAACCCCCAAAATCCTCCATTTCTCCCCATTTCCCCCATTTGTTCCCAAAATTCCCATTTTTCACCCCAAATGTCCCCAAAATCCCCATTTTTCACCCCAAAACTCCCAATTTGCCCCAAAGTCCCCATTTTTCACCCCAAATTCCCCATTCTTTCCCAAAATCCCCATTTTTCACCCCAAATTCCCATACAATTGACCACCCCCACCCCCAAATGCGCCCATTTTTCCCCCAATTTTCCCCAGAATCCCCATTTTTCACCCCAAATTTGTCCAAAATCCCCATTTTTCACCCCAAAACCCAAATGTCCAAAAATCCCCATTTTTATGTCCAAAAATCCCCATTTTTCACCCCAAAATCCCATACAATCGACCTCCCCCAGCCCCCTAAAGCCCCTATTTCCCCGATTTCTTCCCAAAATCCCATTTTTCACCCCAAATTTACCCCAATTCCCCATTTTTCACCCCAAACTCTCCATTTTTATGTCCCCAAATCCCCATTTTTCACCCCAAAATCCCACCCCAATACTGCCCCCCAAACCCCAAAATCCCCCATTTCTCCCCATGTCCCCCATTTCTTCCCAAAATCCCCATTTTTCACCCCAAATTTGCCCCAAATCCCCATTTTTCACCCCAAAATCCCCGATTTCCCCAAAATCGCCCTTTTTCACCCCAAAACCGACCTCGTTGGGGCCCACTTGGTGCCCTCCCACGTAGGTGGCCCCAAAATGATAGGCCGACTCCCCGACGGTGCTCAGCGCCACGGTGTGGTTCACCTATGGACCAAAATCGCCCTTTTTTACCCCAAAAATCACTCCCCAAAATGGCTGTTTTGCAACGTGCCAAAAATCGACATTTTCAGACCCCAAAATCGCAGCTTTTCGACCCAAAATTGCACTGTATCTCCATAAGATACAACCACCCAAAATTCCATTCTTTTAAACCAAAAATCCAGCACCAAAAAATTGGCATTTTGACCCCAAATCGTCCTTTTTGACCCCAAAAATCACTCCCCAAAATGGCTGTTTTTCAACAAACCAAAAATCGACATTTTCAGACACAAAATCGCAGCGTTTCGACCCAAAATTGCACCACATCCCCATAAGACACAACTCCCCAAAATTCCATTCTTTTAAACCAAAAATGCAGCACCAAAAAATTGACATTTTGACCCCAAATCGCCCTTTTTGACCCCAAAAATCACTCCCCAAAATGGCTGTTTTTCAACGCACCAAAAATCGACATTTTCAGACCCAAAATCCCAACGTTTCGACCCAAAATTACACTGTATCCCCATAGGACAGAGCTTCCCAAAATTATAGTGTCGTACCCCAAAAATCCGCTACGAAAAATCAACATTTTAACCCCAAATCGTCCTTTTTGACCCCAAAAATCACTCCCCAAAATGGCTGTTTTTCAACGCGTCAAAAATCGACATTTTCAGACACAAAATCGCAGCGTTTCGACCCAAAATTGCACCGTATCCCCATAAGACACAACTCCCCAAAATCGCAGTCTTGAACCCCAAAAAGCCACTACAAAAAATCGACGTTTTGACCCCAAATCGCCCTTTTTGACCCCAAAAATCACTCCCCAAAATGGCTGTTTTTCAACAAACCAAAAATCGACATTTTCAGACCCAAAATCCCAGCGTTTCGACCCAAAATTGCACTGTATCCCCATAGGACAGAGCTTCCCAAAATTGTAGGGTCGTACCCCAAAAATCCGCTACAAAAAATCAACATTTTAACCCCAAATCGTCCTTTTTGACCCCAAAAATCACTCCCCAAAATGGCTGTTTTTCAACGCGTCAAAAATCGACATTTTCAGACACAAAATCGCAGCGTTTCGACCCAAAATTGCACCGTATCCCCATAAGACACAACTCCCCAAAATCGCAGTCTTGAACCCCAAAAAGCCACTACAAAAAATCGACGTTTTGACCCCAAATCGCCCTTTTTGACCCCAAAAATCACTCCCCAAAATGGCTGTTTTTCAACAAACCAAAAATCGACATTTTCAGACCCAAAATCCCAACGTTTCGACCCAAAATTACACTGTATCCCCATAGGACAGAGCTTCCCAAAATTGTAGGGTCGTACCCCAAAAATCCGCTACGAAAAATCAACATTTTAACCCCAAATCGCCCTTTTTGACCCCAAAAATCACTCCCCAAAATGGCTGTTTTTCAACGCGCCAAAAATCCACATTTTCAGACCCCAAAATCGCAGCGTTTCGACCCAAAATTGCACCGTATCCCCATAAGACACAACTCTCCAAAATTGTAGTGTCGTACCCCAAAAATCCACTACAAAAAATCAACATTTTAACCCCAAATCGCCCTTTTTGACCCCAAAAATCACTCCCCAAAATGGCTGTTTTTCAACAAACCAAAAATCGACATTTTCAGACCCAAAATCCCAGCGTTTCGACCCAAAATTGCACTGTATCCCCATAGGACAGAGCTTCCCAAAATTGTAGGGTCGTACCCCAAAAATCCGCTACAAAAAATCGACATTTTGACCCCAAATCGCCCTTTTTGACCCCAAAAATCAATTCTCAAAATGGCTGTTTTTCAACACACCAGAAATCGACATTTTCAGACCCAAAATCCCAACGTTTCCACCCAAAATTGCACCGTATCCCCATAGAACAGAACTTCCCAAAATTGTAGTGTCGTACCCCAAAAATCCGCTACAAAAAATCGACATTTTGACCCCAAATTGCTCTTTTTTACCCCAAAAGTCACACCCCAAAATGGCTGTTTTTCAACGCGCCAAAAATCCACATTTTCAGACCCAAAATCGCAGCGTTTTGCCCCAAAATTGCACCGTATCCCCAACCTCATAAGACCCCCCCCGACCCCATAAGAGCCCCCCGACCCCATAACCCCCCTCGACCCCATAAGTTCTGACCCCATAACCCCCCCCTGACCCCATAAAAGCCCCCCGACCCCGTAAGTTCTGACCCCATAACGCCCCTCAACCCCATAAGAGCCCCCCGACCCCATAAGAGCCCCCCTGACCCCATAACCCCCCCCGACCCCATAAGAGCCCCCCCGACCTCATAAGAGTCCCCCTGACCCCATAAAAGCCCCCCCCGACCCCATAAGTCCCCCCACCCTATAAGTTCTGACCCCATAAGAGACCCCCTGACCCCATAACCCCCCCCGACCCCATAAGAGCCCCCCCCGACACCATAACCCCCCCCCGACCCCATAAGTTCTGATCCCATAAGAGCCCCCCTGACCCCATAACCCCCCTTGACTCCACAACTCCCCCTACCCCATAAGTTCTGACCCCATAAGAGCCCCCCTGACCCCATAACCCCCCCCGACCCCATAAAAGCCCCCCGACCTCATAAGAGCCCCCCAGACCCCATAAAAGCCACCCCCGACCCCATAAGAGCCCCCCGACCCCATAAGTCCCCCCACCCCATAAGTTCTGACCCCATAAGAGCCCCCCTGACCCCATAACCCCCCCCGACCCCATAAGAGCCCCCCCCGACACCATAACCCCCCCCGACCCCATAAGTTCTGATCCCATAAGAGCCCCCCTGACCCCATAACCCCCCTTGACTCCACAACTCCCCCTACCCCATAAGTTCTGACCCCATAAGAGCTCCCCTGACCCCATAACCCCCCCCGACCCCATAAAAGCCCCCCGACCTCATAAGAGCCCCCCTGACCCCATAAAAGCCACCCCCGACCCCATAAGAGCCCCCCGACCCCATAAGTCCCCCCACCCTATAAGTTCTGACCCCATAAGAGCCCCCCTGACCCCATAACCCCCCCCGACCCCATAAGAGCCCCCCCGACCCCATAAACCCCCCCACCCCATAAGTTCTGACCCCATAAGAGCCCCCCGACCCCATAACCCCCCAGACCCCATAAAGTCCCCGACCCCATAAGAGCCCCCCCGACCCCATAACCTCCCCCACCCCATAAAGCCCCCGACCCCATAACCTCCCCTGACCCTATAAGAGACCCTGACCCCCCCCGACTCCATAAGAACCCCCCCGACCCCATAACCCCCACCACCCCATAAAGCCCCCGACCCCATAAGAGCCCCCCCGACCCCATAACCCCCCCTGATCCCATAAGAGCCCCGCGACCCCATAACCCCCCCCAACCCCATAAGAGCCCCCCCGACCCCATAACCCCCACCACCCCATAAGTCCTCCGACCCCATAAGTTCTGACCCCATAAACCCCCCCACCCCATAAGTCCTCCGACCCCATAAGTTCTGACCCCATAAACCCCCCCACCCCATATGTTCTGACCCCATAAGAGCCCCCCCGACCCCATAACCTCCCCTGGCCCCATAAGAGACCCTGACCCCATAAGTTCTTACCCCATAACAGCTCCCCTGACCCCATAACCCCCCCTGACCCTGTAAGAGCCCCCCCCGACCCTATAAGTTCTGACCCCATAAGAGCCCCCCCAACCCCATAACCCCCACCACCCCATAAAGCCCCCGACCCCGTAAGAGCCCCCCCGACCCCATAACCCCCCCGACCCCATAAGAGCCCCCCTGACCCCATAAGAGCCCCCCGACCCCATAACCCCCCCTGACCCCATAAAGCCCCCGACCCCATAAGAGGCTCCCCGACCCCATAACCCCCCCCGACCCCATAAGAGCCCCCCCGACCCCATAACCCCCCCGACCCCATAAGCCCCCGACCCCATAACCTCCCCTGACCCCATAAAGCCCCCGACCCCATAACCTCCCCTGACCCTATAAGAGACCCTGACCCCCCCCCGACCCCATAACCCCCCCCGACCCCATAAGAGCCCCCCCGACACCATAACTCCCACCACCCCATAAAGCCCCCGACCCCATAAGAGCCCCCCCGACCCCATAACCCCCCCCACCCCATAAGCCCCCGACCCCATAACCTCCCCTGACCCCATAAGAGACCCCGACCCCATAACCTTCCCTGACCCTATAAGAGACCCTGACCCACCCCCCCCGACCCCATAACCCCCCCGACTCCATAAGAGCCCCCCCGACCCCATAACCCCCACCACCCCATAAAGCCCCCGACCCCATAAGAGCCCCCCCGACCCCATAAGAGCCCCCCCGACCCCATAACCCCCCCTGACCCCATAAAGCCCCCAACCCCATAAGAGCCCCCCGACCCCATAACCCCCCCGACCCCATAAAGCCCCCAATCCCATAAGAGCCCCCCGACCCCATAACAGCCCCCCCGACCCCATAAGAGCCCCCCCGACCCCATAAAGCCCCCAACCCCATAAGAGCCCCCCTGACCCCATAACCCCCCCGACCCCATAAGAGCCCCCAACCCCATAACCTCCCCTACCCCATAAAGCCCCCTGACCCCATAACTTCTGAACCCATAACCCCCCCTGACCCCATAAGTTCTGGCCCCATAAGAGCCCCCCTGACCCCATAACCCCCCCCGACCCCATAAGAGCCCCCCTGACCCCTTAAGAGTCCCCAACCCCGTAAGTTCTGACCCCATAACCCCCCCACCCCGTAAGTTCTGACCCCATAAGAGCCCTCCCAACCCCATAACTCCCCCTAACCCCATAAGAGCCCCCCCGACCCCATAACCCCCCCGACCCCATAAGAGCCCCCCGACCCCATAAGAGCCCCCCTGATCCCTTAAGAGTCCCCAACCCCATAAGTTCTGACCCCATAACCCCCCCACCCCGTAAGTTCTGACCCCATAAGAGGCCCCCCGACCCCATAACACCCCCGACCCCATAAGTCCCCCCCCGACCCCATAAGAGCCCCCCTGACCCCATAACCCCCACCACCCCATAACCCGCACCACCCCATAAAGCCCCCGACCCCGTAAGAGCCCCCCGACCCCATAAAGCCCCTGACCCCATAAAGCCCCCGACCCCATAACCCCCCCCACCCCATAAGCCCCCGACCCCATAACCTCCCATGACCCCATAAGAGACCCCGACCCCATAACCTCCCCTGACCCTATAAGAAACCCTGACCCCCCCCTGACCCGATAAACCCCCCGACTCCATAAGAGCCCCCCCGACCCCATAACCCCCACCACCCCATAAAGCCCCCGACCCCATAAGAGCCCCCCCGATCCCATAAGAGCCCCCCTGATCCCATAACACCCCCGACCCCATAAGAGCCCCCCCGACCCCATAACCCCCCCTGACCCCATAAAGCCCCCAACCCCATAAGAGCCCCCCGACCCCATAACCCCCCCGACCCCATAAAGCCCCCAACCCCATAAGAGCCCCCCGACCCCATAACCCCCCCTGACCCCATAAAGCCCCCAACCCCATAAGAGCCCCCCGACCCCATAAAGCCCCCAATCCCATAAGAGCCCCCCGACCCCATAACAGCCCCCCCGACCCCATAAGAGCCCCCCCGACCCCATAAAGCCCCCAACCCCATAAGAGCCCCCCTGACCCCATAACCCCCCCAACCCCATAAGAGCCCCCAACCCCATAACCTCCCCTACCCCATAAAGCCCCCTGACCCCATAACTTCTGAACCCATAACCCCCCCTGACCCCATAAGTTCTGGCCCCATAAGAGCCCCCCTGACCCCATAACCCCCCCCGACCCCATAAGAGCCCCCCTGACCCCTTAAGAGTCCCCAACCCCGTAAGTTCTGACCCCATAACCCCCCCACCCCGTAAGTTCTGACCCCACAAGAGCCCCCCCCGACCCCATAACCCCCCCAACCCCATAAGAGCCCCCCGACCCCATAAGAGCCCCCCTGACCCCTTAAGAGTCCCCAACCCCGTAAGTTCTGACCCCATAACCCCCCCACCCCGTAAGTTCTGACCCCACAAGAGCCCCCCCCGACCCCATAACCCCCCCAACCCCATAAGAGCCCCCCGACCCCATAAGAGCCCCCCTGATCCCTTAAGAGTCCCCAACCCCGTAAGTTCTGACCCCATAACCCCCCCACCCCGTAAGTTCTGACCCCATAAGAGGCCCCCCGACCCCATAAGTCCCCCCCCGACCCCATAAGAGCCCCCCTGACCCCTTAAGAGTCCCCAACCCCGTAAGTTCTGACCCCATAACCCCCCCACCCCGTAAGTTCTGACCCCATAAGAGCCCCCCCCGACCCCATAACACCCCCGACCCCATAAGTCCCCCCCCGACCCCATAAGAGCCCCCCTGACACCTTAAGAGTCCCCAACCCCGTAAGTTCTGACCCCATAACCCCCCCACCCCGTAAGTTCTGACCCCACAAGAGCCCCCCCCGACCCCATAACCCCCCCAACCCCATAAGTCCTCCCCCGACCCCATAAGAGCCCCCCCGACCCCATAACCCCCCCCGACCCCATAAGAGCCCCCATAAGTCCCCCCCCGACCCCATAAGAGCCCCCCTGACCCCTTAGGAGTCCCCAACCCCATAAGTTCTGACCCCATAACCCCCCCCACCCCATAAAGCCCCCAACCCCATAACCCCCCCAGACCCCATAAGTCCCCCCCCCCGACCCCATAACCCCCCCGGACCCCATAAGAGCCCCCCTGACCCCTTAAGAGTCCCCAACCCCGTAAGTTCTGACCCCATAACCCCCCCCACCCCATAAAGCCCCCGACCCCATGACCCCCCGACCCCATAACCCCCCCCGACCCCATAAGAGCCCCCATAAGTCCCCCCCCGACCCCATAACCCCCCCCGACCCCATAAGTCCCCCCCCCCTGACCCCATAAGAGCCCCCCCACCTGGAAGTGGTTGCTGAGCCCTTTGTTCACCGTCAGCTTCACGCCTTCCATCTGCACCGGGAACAGCTCTGGGGGGGGGGGGGGGGGGGGACATCAAACCCCCACCCATGGGTGCTCCCCAACACCCCCCACCCATGGGTGCTCCCCCAACACCCCCCCCCCACACCTATGGGTGCCCCTGAACTCCCCCCACCCCAACCTAAAGATCCACCCTCCCCCACCCCCACCCGTGGGTGCCCCCCCCGCAACTCCTCCCCCCACACACCCCCACCCATGGGTGCCCCCCCCCCCCACTCCCCCACCTATGGGTGCCCCTGAACCCCCCCCCCCCAACCTAAAGATCCACCTCCCCCCTCCCCCCCAACGGGTTCCCCCCCCCCCACCCCCACCCACAGGTGCCCCCCCCCACACACGCCCCCACCCATGGGTGCCCCCCCAACACCCCCCCCCCCACCTATGGGTGCCCCTCAACCCCCCCCCCCAACCTAAAGATCCACCTCCCCCCCCCACGGGTTCCCCCCCGCCCACTCCCCCCCACCCATGGGTGCCCCCCCAACACCCCCCCCCCACCAATGGGTGCCCCTCAACCCCCCCCCCCAACCTAAAGATCCACCCTCCCCCCCCCACGAGTTCCCCCCCCCCACACACACCCCCACCCATGGGTGCCCCCCCCCGACCCATTGGTGCTCCCCAACACCCCCCCCACACACACCCCCACCCATGGGTGGCCCCCGTACCCTATGCCCCCCCCCACTGCCCCCCCCCAAGCCCCCTCCTCCCCCCTGTCCTCCCCTCAGCCCCCCCCCACCTATGGGTGCCCCCCCGACCCTATGTGCCCCCCCCCACTCCCCCCATTGCCCCCCCATGCTCCCCTCCCCCAAGCCCCTCCCACCCATGGGTGCCCCCCCCACCTTAAGCCCCCTCCCCCCCCCCCAAGCCCCCCCCACCCATGGGTGCCCCCCCACCCTATGTGTCCCCCCCCACTCCCCCCATTGCCCCCCCCACCCTAAGACCCCCCCTCCTCCCCCCACCCTATGCCCCCCCCATTCCCCCCCCACCCAAAGCCCCCTCCTCCCCCCCCCAAGCCTCCCCCTCCCCCCCCCAAAGCCCCCTCCTCCCCCCCCAAGCCTCCCCCTCCCCCCCCAAGCCCCCCCACCCTATGCGCCCCCCCACTCCCCCCATTGCCCCCCCATGCTCCCCCCCACCCTAAGCCCCCTCCCCCCCCCGCACGCCTCCCCCTCCGTCTCCCCCCCCCACCCTAACACCCCCCCTCCCTCCCACCCATGGGTGCCCCCCCCACCCTATGCGCTCCCCCCGCTCCCCCCATTGACCCCCCCCATGCTCCCCCCACCCTAACCCCTCTCCTCCCCCCGCCCCCCCCACCCTAAGACCCCCCCCCCCCACCCATGGGTGCCTCCCCACCCTATGCGCCCCCCCCACTCCCCCCATTGCCCCCCCACACCCCAAGCCCCCCCTTTCCCTCCCCCTCAGCCCCCTCCCCCCCCCCCCCAAGCTCCCCACACTTAAGCCCCCCCCCACCCTAAGGCCCCCCCCCCTCCACTCTAAGTCCACCCGTCCCCCCACTCTAAGCCCCCCCCACCCATGGGTGCCCCCCCCACCCTATGCGGCCCCCCCCAACCCCCATTGCCGCCCCCATGCCCCCCCCCCATGCCCCCCTCCCACCCCACCCCGCAGCCCCTGCCTCCCCCCGCCCCCCCCACCCCACACCCCCCCCCACCCATGGGTGCCCCCCCACCCTATGCGCCCCCACATTCCCCCCATTGCCCCCCCCCATGTTCCCCCCCCCACCCCAAGCCCCCTCCTCCCCCCCCACCCTAAGCCCCCCTCCCCACCCATGGGTGCCCCCCCCACCCTATATGCCCCCCCCACTCCCCCCCACCCCAAGTCCCCCTTCCCCCCCCCAAGCCTCCCCCCACCCTAAGCCCCCCCCTCCCCCCGCCCCCCCACCCCAACCCCCCCCCCACCCACGGGTGCCCCCCCCTCACCCTTGCAGCGCCGATGGCACTCCTCAAAGGTCCCCGGATTTGGCAGCGTCGTCGTCGTCGTCGTCGCCCCCCCCTCAGAATTTGGGGACCCTCCGGGGGGGCTCAACCCCCCCCCCCCCCATCGCCGCCCCCCCCCCCACCCATCGGGAGCCCCGGGGGGGGCGGCAGAGGGGGGGGCAGCAGCCCCATGGATGGGGGAGGGGGTGGGGGGGGGGAACCGGCGGCCAACACCGAACCCATGGAGCTGGGGGGGGGAACGGGGAGACCCCAGACCCATCAGTAACCCCATAAGTGGGACCCCATAAAGGGAGACCCCATAAGTGAGACCCCAGACCCATCACTGACCCCATAAGGGAGACCCCAGACCCATAAGTGGGACCCCACAAATGAGACCTCATAAGGGAGACCCCAGACCCATCAGTGACCCCATAAGGGGGACCCCATAAGTGGGACCCCAGACCCATCACTGACCCCATAAGTGGGACCCCATAAGTGGGACCCCAGATCCATCACTGACCCCATAAGTGGGACCCCGTAAGCGGGCCCCCAGACCCATAAGGGAGACCCCAGACCCATCACTGACCCCATAAGGGAGACCCCATAAGGGAGACCCCAGTCCCACAAGTGAGACCCCATAAGTGGGACCCCAGACCCATCAGTGACCCCATAAGGGAGACCCCATAAGTGGGACCCCAGACCCATCACTGACCCCATAAGGGAGACCCCAGACCCATAAGTGAGACCCCATAAGTGGGACCCCATAGGTGGGACCCCAGACCCATCAGCGACCCCATAAACGAGACCCCATAAGTGAGACCCCATCAGTGACCCCAGACCCATAACTGACCCCATAAGTGACCCCATAAGGGAGATCCCATAAGGGAGATCCCAGACCCATCAGTGACCCCGTAAGGGAGACCCCATAAGGGACATCCCAGACCCATCCCTGATCCCATAAATGAGATCCTATAAGTGAGATCCCATAAGTGAGACCCCAGACCCATCAGTGACCCCATAAATGAGACCCCATAAGGGACACCCCATAAGGGAGACCCCAGACCCATCAGTGACCCCATAAGGGAGATCCCAGACCCATAAGTAACCCCATAAGTGGGACCCCATAAGTGAGACCCCAGACCCATCACTGACCCCATAAGCGAGACCCCATAAGGGAGACCCCAGACCCATCAGTGGGGACCCCATAAGCGAGACCCCATAAGTGAGACCCCAGACCCATCACTGACCCCATAAGGGAGACCCCAGGCCCATAAGTGAGACCCCATAACTGGGACCCCATAAGGGAGACCCCAGACCCATCACTCACCCCGTAACGGAGACCCCATAAGTGGGACCCCATAAGCGGGACCCCAGACCCATCACTGACCCCATAAGGGAGACCCCAGACCCATCACTCACCCCGTAACGGAGACCCCATAAGTGGGACCCCACACCCATCACTGACCCCATAAGTGGGACCCCATAAGTGGGACCCCACACCCATAATTGACTGCATAAATGAGACCCCATAAGGAAGACCCCAGACCCATCACTGACCCCATAAGGGAACCCCATAAATGAGACCCCAGACCCATCACTGACCCCATAAGAGAAACCCCATGAGCGAGACCCCAGATCCATAAGTGACCCCATAAGAGAGACCCCAGACCCATCAGTGGGGACCCCATAAGGGAGACCCCATAAGGGAGACCCCAAACCCATCACTGACCCCATAAATGGGACCCCATAAGTGGGACCCCAGACCCATAAGAGAGACCCCAGACCCACCACTGACCCCATAAGTGCGACCCCATAAGGGAGACCCCAGACCCATCGGTGACCCCATAAGGGAGACCCTATAAATGAGACCCCATAAGGGAGACCCCAGACCCATAAGGGAGACCCCAGACCCATCACTGACCCCATAAGTGAGACCCTATAAGTGGGACCCCATAAGGGAGACCCCAGACCCATCAGTGACCCCATAAGTGGGACCCCATAAGTGAGACCCCAGACCCATAAGTGGTACCCCAGACCCATCACTGACCCCATAAGCGGGACCCCATCAGGGAGACCCCATAAGGGAGACCCCAGATCCATCAGTGACCCCATAAATGAGACCCCATAAGGGAGACCCTGAGACCCCATAAAGTGACCCCAGACCCATCAATGGGACCCCACAAGTGAGACCCCAGACCCATAAGTGAGACCCCATAAATGAGATTCCAGACCCATCAGTGACCCCATAAATAACCCCATAAGAGAGACCCCATAAAGGAGACCCCATAAGTGAGAACCCAGACCCATAACTGACCCCATAAGTGGGACCCCAAAAGTGGGACCCCATAAGGGAGACCCCAGACCCATAACTGACCCCATGAGATCCCATAAGTGAGACCCCATAAATGAGACTCCAGACCCATCAGTGACCCCATAAATGACCCCATAAGGGAGACCCCATAAGTGAGACCCCATAAGTGGGACCTCAGACCCATAACTGACCCCATAAGTGAGACCCCATAAGTGGGATCCCAGACCCTGAGACCCCATAAGCGACCCCATAACTGACCCCATAAGTGAGACCCCAGACCCATAAGTGATCCCATAAACGAGACCCCATAAGGGAGACCCCAGACCCATAAGGGAGACCCCAGACCCATAAGCGAGACCCCATAAGTGGGACCCCATAAGCGAGACCCCAGACCCATCACTGACCCCATAAGTGGGACCCCAAACCCATAAGTGAGACCCCATATGTGGGACCCCAAAAGGGAGACCCCAGACCCATCACTGACCCCATAAGGGAGACCCCATAAGGAAGACCCCATAAGGGGGACCCCAGACCCATCACTGACCCCATAAGGGAGACCCCATAAGGAAGACCCCATAAGGGGGACCCCAGACCCATCACTGACCCCATAAGGGAGACCCCATAAGGAAGACCCCATAAGGGGGACCCCAGACCCATCACTGACCCCATAAGGGAGACCCCATAAGGAAGACCCCATAAGGGGGACCCCAGACCCATCACTGACCCCATAAGTGAGACCCCACAAATGAGACCCCATAAGGGAGACCCCAGACCCATCAGTGACCCCATAAATGAGACCCCATAAGGGAGACCCTGAGACCCCATAAAGTGACCCCAGACCCATCAATGGGACCCCACAAGTGAGACCCCAGACCCATAAGTGAGACCCCATAAATGAGACTCCAGACCCATCAGTGACCCCATAAATGACCCCATAAGAGAGACCCCATAAAGGAGACCCCATAAGTGAGAACCCAGACCCATAACTGACCCCATAAGTGGGACCCCAAAAGTGGGACCCCATAAGTGAGACCCCAGACCCATAACTGACCCCATAAATGAGACCCCAAACCCATCACTGACCCCATAAGGGAGACCCCATAAGTGAGACCCCATAAGTGGGACCTCAGACCCATAACTGACCCCATAAGTGAGACCCCATAAGTGGGATCCCAGACCCTGAGACCCCATAAGCGACCCCATAACTGACCCCATAAGTGAGACCCCAGAAGTGGGACGCCATAAGGGAGACCCCGGACCCATCAGTGACCCCATAATTGAGACCCCATAAGTGAGACCCCAAACCCATCAATGGGATCCCATAAGTGAGACCCTATTACTGACCCCATTACCGACCCCAGACCCACGTGCGCCCCACAGCCGCCCCATAAGTGACCCCTAAGCGCCCTTCCCGCCCCACATCCCCCCACATCCCCCCACGTGCCCCATAGCCGACCCCATAACCGACCCCATAACCGACCCCATAACCGACCCCATAAGCGACCCCATACGGACCCCCCCCCCGCCCCTCCCCCACTCACTCCGCTCCGTTCCTACGAGTCCGCGCGCGGCTGTGCGCAAACCCCGCCCCTTCCGGTGGAGAACCCGCCTCTTCCGGCGTGACGCGAGGCTGCTTCCGCTCCACGACCGCGTCACTTCCGCTCTGCGGTAACGCCCCACCAGCCTCAATCCGTCGTCACTTCCGGCTGCGTCGCCATTGGGCGAGAGCTGAAGGGGGCGGGACTTTAGATAGAAACCACGCCCCCTCCGCCCTATAAATCTCAACCCCAAAGGGGTGGGGTCCGTCAGAACCCCATAAATCCCGGCCCCATAGATCTATGGGGTCCCATCTGGCCCCATAAATCCCACCCCAAATTTATGGGGTCCCATCTGGCCCATAAATCCCGGCCCCAAATCTATGGGGTCCAGCAGAACCCCATAAATCCCAGCCCCATAAATCCCAGCCCCATAAATCTCAGCCCCATAAATCCCAGCCCAAATCTATGGGGTCCAATCTGGCCCCATAAATCCCAGCCCCATAAATCCCACCCCAAATCTATGGGGTCCAATCTGGCCCCATAAATCCCAGCCCCATAAATCCCACCCCAAATCTATGGGGTCCAATCTGGCCCCATAAATCCCAGCCCCATAAATCCCACCCCAAATCTATGGGGTCCCATCTGGTCCCATAAATCCCGGCCCCAAATCTATGGGGTCCAGCAGAACCCCATAAATCCCAGCCCCATAAATCTCAGCCCCATAAATCCCAGCCCAAATCTATGGGGTCCATCATAACCCCATAAATCCCACCCCAAATCTATGGGGTCCCACCTGGCCCCATAAATCCCAGCCCTATAAATCCCACCCCAAACCTATGGGGTCCATCAGAACCCCATAAATCTCAGCCCCATAAATCCCACCCCAAATCCATGGGATCCCACCTGGCCCCATAAATCCCAGCCCCATAAATCCCAGCCCCATAGATCTATGGGGTCCCACCTGGCCCCATAAATCTCAGCCCCAAATCTATGGGATCCATCAGAACCCCATAAATCCCGGCCCCATAAATCCCAGTCCCATAAATCCCACCCCAAATCTATGGGGTCCCACCTGGCCCCATAAATCCCAGCCCCAAATCCATGGGGTCCATCAGAACCCCATAAATCCCGGCCCCATAAATCCCAGCCCCATAAATCCCACCCCAAATCCATGGGGTCCATCAGAACCCCATAAATCCCGGCCCCATAAATCCCAGCCCCATAAATCCCAGCCCCAAATCCATGGGGTCCATCAGAACCCCATAAATCCTGGCCCCATAAATCCCAGCCCCATAAATCCCACCCCAAATCCATGGGATCCCACCTGGCCCCATAAATCCCAGCCCCAAATCTGTGGGGTCCATCAGAACCCCATAAATCCCAGCCCCATAAATCCCACCCCAAATCTATGGGGTCCCACCTGGCCCCATAAATCCCAGCCCCAAATCTATGGGGTTCATCAGAACCCCATGAATCCTGGCCCCAAATCTATGGGGTCCCATCTGGCCCCATAAATCCCAGCCCCATAAATCCCCCCCCAAATCTATGGGGTCCCACCTGGCCCCATAAATCCCAGCCCCATAGATCTATGGGGCACATCATAACCCCATAAATCCCACCCCAAATCTTTGGGGTCCCAAATGGCCCCATAAATCCCAGCCCCATAGATCCCAGCCCCAAATCCATGGGGTCCGTCATAACCCCATAAATCTCAGCCCCATAAATCCCACCCCAAATCTATGGGGTCCCACCTGGCCCCATAAATCCCAGCCCCATAAATCCCAGCCCCAAATCTATGGGGTCCCACCTGGCCCCATAAATCCCAGCCCCATAAATCCCACCCCAAATCTATGGGGTCCCACTTGGCCCCATAAATCCCAGCCCCAAATCCATGGGGTCCATCAGAACCCCATAAATCCCGGCCCCATAAATCCCAGCCCCATAAATCCCCCCCCAAATCTATGGGGTCCATCATAACCCCATAAATCCCACCCCAAATCTATGGGGTCCCACCTGGCCCCATAAATCCCAGCCCCAAATCTATGGGGTTCATAAGAACCCCATGAATCCCGGCCCCAAATCTATGGGGTCCCATCTGGCCCCATAAATCCCAGCCCCATAAATCTATGGGGTGCATCAGAACCCCATAAATCCCACCCCAAATCTATGGGGTCCCAAATGGCCCCATAAATCCCAGCCCCATAGATCCCAGCCCCATAAATCCCAGCCCCATAAATCCCTGCCCCAAATCTATGGGGTGCCAAATGGCCCCATAAATCCCAGCCCCATAGATCCCAATCCCACAGATCCCAGCCCCACATCTATGGGTCCCACATCGCCCCATAGATCCCAGCCCCACATCTGTGGGTTTCAGCCCCACATCTGTGCCCCACTCCGCCCCATAGATCCCAGCCCCACATCTGTGGGTCCCAGCCCCACATCTATGGGTCCCACATCGCCCCATAGATCCCAGCCCCACATCTGTGGGTCCCACCCCACATCTATGGGTCCCAAATCACCCCATAGATCCCAGCCCCACATCTGTGGGTTTCAGCCCCACATCTGTGCCCCACTCCGCCCCATAGATCCCAGCCCCACATCTGTGGGTCCCAGCCCCACATCTATGGGTCCCATGTCACCCCACAGATCGCAGCCCCACATCTATGGGTCCCAGCCCCACATCTCTGGGTCCCACATCTCCCCACGGATCCCAGCCCCACATCTGTGGGTTCCAGCCCCACACGTGTGCCCCACACCGCCCCACAGATCCCAGCCCCACATCTGTGGGTCTGCCCCACATCACCCACGGATCTCAGACCCACATCTGTGGATCCCACACCACCCCACAGATTGCAGCCCCACATCTGTGGGTCCCACATCGCCCCATAGATCCCAGCCCCACATCTGTGGGTCCCAGCCCCACATCTGTGCCCCACACCTCCCCACAGATCCCAGCCCCACATCTGTGGGTCCCAGCCCCACATCTATGCCCCACACCATCCCATAGATCCCAGCCCCACATCTATGGGTCCCACAACCCCCCCAGATCGCAGCCCCACATCTGTGGGTCTGCCCCACATCTCCTCACAAATCTCAGCCCCACATCTATGGGTCCCACACCACCCCACAGATCCCAGCCCCACATTGTGGGTCCCAACCTCACATCTGTGCCCCACACCACCCCACAGACCCCACATCTATGGGTCCGAGCCCCACATCTGTGGGTCTGCCCCACACCACCCCGCAGATCCCAGCCCCACATCTGTGGGTCCCAGCCCCACATCTATGGGTCCCACCCCCCCCCAGATCACAGCCCCACGTCTGTGGGTCTGCCCCACATCTCCTCACAGATCCCAGCCCCGTATCTATGGGTCTGCCCCACACCACCCCACTGATCCCAGCCCCACATCTATGGGTCCCAGCCCACATCTATGGGTCCCACACCCCCCCACAGATCCCAGCCCCACACTGTGGGTCCCGACCTCACATCTGTGCCCCACACCACCCCACAGACCCCACATCTATGGGTCCCAGCCCCACATCTGTGGGTCTGCCCCACACCACCCTATAGATCCCAGCCCCACATCTGTGGGTCCCAGCCCCACATCTGTGCCCCACACCATCCCACAGATCCCAGCCCCACATCTGTGAGTCCCACCCCACATTTATGGGTCCCACCCCCTCCCCCCAGATCGCAGCCCCACATCTGTGGGTCCCACACCACCCCACAGATCCCAGCCCCACATCTATGGGTCCCACATCTATGCCCCACAGATCCCAGCCCCACATCTATGGGTCCCACAATCCCCCACAAATCGCAGCCCCACATCTGTGGGTCTGCCCCACATCTCCTCACAGATCCCAGCCCCACATCTGTGGGTCCCACCCCACATCTATGGGTCCCACCCCCCCCCACAGATCGCAGCCCCACATCTATGGGTCCCAGCCCCACATCTGTGCCCCACACCACCCCATAGACCCCACATCTGTGGGTCCCACCCCACATCTATGGCTCCCACCCCCCCGCCCCCAGATCGCAGCCCCACATCTGTGGGTCCCAGCCCCACACTTTTGACTCTCAGTCTCATCTCTTTATTTCCCCTGCCCCAGACGCGTGGGTCGACGCCGGCCCCCCACATGTGGGGCTCAGGACCCCACCTCGCGCCCCATGGGGCCGCTGGGCCGGCGGTTGTGGGGCGGACGGGGGGGGTTGGGGGCGGCCCCACAACACGGGGGGACCCCGCCGGGGGTCGGGGCGGCGATTTGGGGGGCTGTGGGGCCGGGGTTATGGGGCAGAGCATCGCCGCTATGGGGCAGAGCATCGCTGCTATGGGGCGGAGCATCGCTGCTATGGGGCAGAACAGCACCGCTATGGGGCAGAGCATCACTGCTATGGGGCAGAGCAGCACTGCTATGGGGAAGAGCATCGCTGCTATGGGGCAGAGCATCGCCGCTATGGGGCAGAGCATCGCTGCTATGGGGCAGAGCTGCCCCACTGCTGCTATGGGGCAGGGCATTGCCGCTATGGGGCAGAACATCACTGCTATGGGGCAGAGCTGCTCCACTGCTGCTATGGGGCAGAGCATCAACACTATGGGGCAGAGCATCACCGCTATGGGGCAGAGCTGCCCCACTGCTACTATGGGGCAGAGCAGCACTGCTGTGGGGCAGAGCATCGCTGCTATGGGGCAGAACATCACTGCTATGGGGCAGAGCAGCACCGCTATGGGGCGGAGCATCGCCGCTATGGGGCAGAGCATCGCCGCTATGGGGCAGAGCATCACTGCTATGGGGCAGAGCATCGCCGCTATGGGGAAGAGCATCGCTGCTATGGGGCAGAGCTGCCCCACTGCTGCTATGGGGCAGGGCATTGCCGCTATGGGGCAGAACATCACTGCTATGGGGCAGAGCTGCTCCACTGCTGCTATGGGGCAGAGCATCAACACTATGGGGCAGAGCATCACCGCTATGGGGCAGAGCTGCCCCACTGCTACTATGGGGCAGAGCAGCACTGCTGTGGGGCAGAGCATCGCTGCTATGGGGCAGAACATCACTGCTATGGGGCAGAGCAGCACCGCTATGGGGCAGAGCATCGCCGCTATGGGGCAGAGCATCGCTGCTATGGGGCAGAGCTGCCCCACTGCTGCTATGGGGCAGGGCATTGCCGCTATGGGGCAGAACATCACTGCTATGGGGCAGAGCTGCTCCACTGCTGCTATGGGGCAGAGCATCAACACTATGGGGCAGAGCATCACCGCTATGGGGCAGAGCTGCCCCACTGCTACTATGGGGCAGAGCAGCACTGCTGTGGGGCAGAGCATCGCTGCTATGGGGCAGAACATCACTGCTATGGGGCAGAGCAGCACCGCTATGGGGCAGAGCATCGCCGCTATGGGGCAGAGCATCGCTGCTATGGGGCAGAGCTGCCCCACTGCTGCTATGGGGCAGGGCATTGCCGCTATGGGGCAGAACATCACTGCTATGGGGCAGAGCTGCTCCACTGCTGCTATGGGGCAGAGCATCAACACTATGGGGCAGAGCATCACCGCTATGGGGCAGAGCTGCCCCACTGCTACTATGGGGCAGAGCAGCACTGCTGTGGGGCAGAGCATCGCTGCTATGGGGCAGAACATCACTGCTATGGGGCAGAGCAGCACCGCTATGGGGCAGAGCATCACCGCTATGGGGCAGAGCAGCACCGCTATGGGGCGGAGCATCGCCGCTATGGGGCAGAGCATCGCCGCTATGGGGCAGAGCAGCACCGCTATGGGGCAGAGCAGCACTGCTATGGGGCAGAGCATCGCCGCTATGGGGCAGGGCATCGCCACTATGGGGCAGAGCATCGCTGCTATGGGGCAGAGCATCACTGCTATGGGGCAGAGCATCTCCGCTATGGGGCGGAGCATCGCCGCTATGGGGCAGAGCAGCACTGCTATGGGGCGGAGCATAGCCGCTATGGGGCAGAGCATCGCTGTTATGGGGCAGAGCTGCTCCACTGCTGCTATGGGGCAGAGCAGCACCGCTATGGGGCAGGGCATCGCCGCTACGGGGCAGAGCATCACTGCTATGGGGCAGAATATCAACACTATGGGGCAGAGCATCGCTGCTACGGGGCAGAGCATCACCACTATGGGGCAGCCCCATAGTCTCCTTTCTGCCCCCCATGTCTGCCCCATAACTTATGGGTCCCATGGGTGCTTCACTCCCCCTCCTCCCCCCCACCCCACAACTTTGGGGTCCCTGTGGGTCTGTGCTCCCCCTCCTCTCCCCCACCCCATAACTTTGGGGTCCCATCGATGCTTCACTCCCCTTCCTGCCCCCCACCCCACAGTTTTGGGGTCCCATGGGTGCTTCACTCCCCCTCCTGCCCCCCACCCCATAACTTTGGGGTCCCATTGTGGCACCGCTCTCCCTCCTGCCCCCCATATCACCCCCCACCCCACAGTTTTGGGGTCCCTGTGGGTCTGTGCTCTCCCTCCTCCCCCCCACCCCATAACTTTGGGGTCCCATGGGTGCTTCGCTCCCCCTCCTCCCCCCCACCCCATAACTTTGGGGTCCCATGGGTGCTTCACTCTCCCTCCTGCCCCCCACCCCACAACTTTGGGGTCCCATTGTGGCACCGCTCTCCCTCCTGCCCCCCACCCCACAGTTTTGGGGTCCCTGTGGGTCTGTGCTCTCCCTCCTCCCCCCCACCCCATAACTTATGGGTCCCATGGGTGCTTCGCTCCCCCTCCTCCCCCCCACCCCACAGTTTTGGGGTCCCACTGATGCTCCGCTCTCCCCCCTCCCCCCCACCCCATAACTTTGGGGTCCCTGTGGGTCTGTGCTCTCCCTCCTGCCCCCCACCCCACAGTTTTGGGGTCCCACTGATGCTCCGCTCTCCCCCCTCCCCCCCACCCCATAACTTTGGGGTCCCTGTGGGTCTGTGCTCCCCCTCCTGCCCCCCACCCCATAACTTTGGGGTCCCACTGATGCTTCACCCCCACTGCTGCCCCCCACCCCACAGTTTTGGAGCCCCATTGTGGCTGTGCTCTCCCTCCTGCCCCCCATTTCTGCCCCCACCCCATAACTTTGGGGTCCCATGGGTGCTTCACTCCCCCTCCTCCCCCCCATCCCATAACTTTGGGGTCCCTGTGGGTCTGTGCTCTCCCTCCTGCCCCCCACCCCACAACTCTGGGGTCCCATTGATGCTTCACCCACGGGTGCTCCACTCTCCCTCCTCCCCCCCACCCCATAACTTTGGGGTCCCATTGATGCTTCACTCCCCCTCCTCCCCCCCACCCCATAACTTTGGGGTCCCATTGATGCTTCACTCCCCCTCCTGCCCCCCACCCCATAACTTTGGGGTCCCATTGTGGCCATGCTCTCCCTCCTGCCCCTCATATCTCCCCCCACCCCACAACTCTGGGGTCCCATGGGTGCTCTGCTCTCCCTCCTGCCCCCCAACCCACAGCTCTGGGGTCCCACTGATGCTCCGCTCTCCCCCCTCCCCCCCACCCCATAACTTTGGGGTCCCTGTGGGTCTGTGCTCTCCCTCCTGCCCCCCACCCCACAGTTTTGGGGTCCCACTGATGCTCCGCTCTCCCCCCTCCCCCCCACCCCATAACTTTGGGGTCCCTGTGGGTCTGTGCTCTCCCTCCTGCCCCCCACCCCACAGCTCTGGGGTCCCACTGATGCTCCGCTCTCCCCCCTCCCCCCCACCCCATAACTTTGGGGTCCCTGTGGGTCTGTGCTCTCCCTCCTGCCCCCCACCCCACAACTCTGGGGTCCCACGGGTGCTCTGCTCTCCCTCCTCCCCCCTACCCCACAGTTTTGGGGTCCCGCTGATGCTCCGCTCTCCCTCCTGCCCCCCACCCCACAACTCTGGGGTCCCACGGGTGCTCCGCTCGCCCTCCGGCCCCCCACCCCACAACTTTGGGGTCCCATTGATGCTTCACCCACGGGTGCTCCGCTCTCCCTCCTCCCCCCCACCCCACAACTTTGGGGTCCCATTGATGCTTCACCCACGGGTGCTCCGCTCTCCCTCCTCCCCCCCACCCCACAACTTTGGGGTCCCATTGATGCTTCACCCACGGGTGCTCCGCTCTCCCTCCCGCCCCCCACCCCACAACTCTGGGGTCCCACGGGTGCTCCGCTCGCCCTCCGGCCCCCCCCCCAGAGCACCCTGCGGATGAGGTGGGTGCACAGCGCCGCGGCCCCCCGGGCTTCGGGGCACAGCGGGGAGAGGCTGAGGAAGCCGTGGGGCAGCGCGGGCAAAACCCGCAGAGACACCGGCAGCTGCAGGGAGCGAAGGCGGCGCGCCAGGGACACGGCGTCGTCCAGGAGGGGGTCCTGCTCACATGCCTGGGGGGGAATAATGGGGTTGGGGGGCTTATGGGGGGAGATGGGGGGATATGGGGGGATATGGGGGGATATGGGGCTCTATGGGGCTCTATGGGGCCAGGGACACGGCGTCGTCCAGAAGGGGGTCCTGCTCACACGCCTGGGGGGCACAGCGATGGGGTTGGGGGGCTTATGGGGGGAGATGGGGGGATATGGGGGGATACGGGGGGATATGGGGCTCTATGGGGCTCTATGGGGCTCTATGGGGCCAGGGACACGGCGTCGTCCAGAAGGGGGTCCTGCTCACACGCCTGGGGGGGAATAATGGGGTTGGGGGCTTATGGGGGGAGATGGGGTCTCTATGGGGTGATATGGGGGGATATGGGGGGATATGGGGGGATATGGGGCTCTATGGGGCTCTATGGGGCTCTATGGGGCCAGGGACACGGCGTCTTCCAGCAGGGGGTCCTGCTCGCACGCCTGGGGGGCACAGCGATGGGGTTGGGGGCTTATGGGGGGAGATGGGGTCTCTATGGGGTGATATGGGGGGATATGGGGGGATATGGGGGGATACGGGGGGATATGGGGCTCTATGGGGCTCTATGGGGCTCTATGGGGCCAGGGACACGGCGTCGTCCAGGAGGGGGTCCTGCTCGCACGCCTGGGGGGCACAGCGATGGGGTTGGGGGGCTTATGGGGGGAGATGGGGGGATATGGGGTCTCTATGGGGCTCTATGGGGCTCTATGGGGGGATATGGGGCTCTATGGGGGGATATGGGGGGATATGGGGGGATATGGGGGGATATGGGGTGATATGGGGGGATACGGGGGGATATGGGGCTCTATGGGGCTCTATGGGGCCAGGGACACGGCGTCGTCCAGCAGGGGGTCCTGCTCACACGCCTGGGGGGCACAACGATGGGGTTGGGGGGCTTATGGGGGGAGATGGGGTCTCTATGGGGTGATATGGGGGGATATGGGGGGATATGGGGGGATATGGGGCTCTATGGGGCTCTATGGGGCTCTATGGGGCCAGGGACACGGCGTCTTCCAGCAGGGGGTCCTGCTCGCACGCCTGGGGGGCACAGCGATGGGGTTGGGGGCTTATGGGGGGAGATGGGGTCTCTATGGGGTGATATGGGGGGATATGGGGGGATATGGGGGGATACGGGGGGATATGGGGCTCTATGGGGCTCTATGGGGCTCTATGGGGCCAGGGACACGGCGTCGTCCAGGAGGGGGTCCTGCTCGCACGCCTGGGGGGCACAGCGATGGGGTTGGGGGGCTTATGGGGGGAGATGGGGGGATATGGGGTCTCTATGGGGCTCTATGGGGCTCTATGGGGGGATATGGGGCTCTATGGGGGGATATGGGGGGATATGGGGGGATATGGGGGGATATGGGGTGATATGGGGGGATACGGGGGGATATGGGGCTCTATGGGGCTCTATGGGGCCAGGGACACGGCGTCGTCCAGCAGGGGGTCCTGCTCACACGCCTGGGGGGCACAACGATGGGGTTGGGGGGCTTATGGGGGGAGATGGGGTCTCTATGGGGTGATATGGGGGGATATGGGGGGATATGGGGGGATATGGGGCTCTATGGGGCTCTATGGGGCCAGGGACACGGCGTCGTCCAGAAGGGGGTCCTGCTCACATGCCTGGGGGGGAATAATGGGGTTGGGGGCTTATGGGGGGAGATGGGGTCTCTATGGGGTGATATGGGGTGATATGGGGGGATATGGGGGGATATGGGGCTCTATGGGGCTCTATGGGGCCAGGGACACGGCGTCGTCCAGAAGGGGGTCCTGCTCGCACGCCTGGGGGGCACAGCGATGGGGTTGGGGGGCTTATGGGGGGAGATGGGGTCTCTATGGGGTGATATGGGGGGATATGGGGGGATACGGGTCTCTATGGGTCTCTTTGGGGTCTCTATGGGTCTCTATGGGTCTTTATGGGGTCTCTATGGGTCTCTATAGGGCTCTATGGGTCCCTATGGGTCTCTGTGGGGTCTCTATGAGTCCCTATGGGCCCCTATGGGTCCCTATGGGTCTCTATGGGTCTCTATGGGTCTTTATGGGGTCCCTATGGGTCTCTATGGGTCTCTATGGGGCAGTTATGGGGTCCCTATGTGTCTCTATGGGTCTCTATGGGGTCTTTGGGGTCCCTATGGGTCTCCATGGGGTCTCTATGGGTCTCTATGGGGTCTTTGGGGTCTCTATGGGTCCCTATGGGTCTCCATGGGGTCTCTATGGGTCTCTATGGGGTCTTTGGGGTCTCTATGGGTCTCTATGGGTCCCTATGGGTCTCTATGGGGTCCCTATGTGTCTCTATGGGTCTCTATGGGGTCTCTATGGGTCTCTATGGGTCTTTATGGGGTCTCTATGGGTCTCTATGGGGCAGTTATGGGGTACCTATGGGTACCTATGGGTCTCTATGGGGTCTCTGTGGGTCCCTATGGGTCTCTATGGTCCCTATGGGTCTCTATGGGTCCCTGTGGGTCCCTATAGGTCCCTATGGGTCTCTATGGGTCCCTATGGGTCCCTATGGGTCTCTATGGGTCCCTATGGGTTCCTATGGGTCTCTATTGGTTCCTATGAGTCTCTATGGGTCTCTATGCGTTTCTATGGGTCTCAATGGGTCTCAATGGGTCCCTATGGGTCCCTATGGGGTCCCTATGGGTCTCTATGGGTCCCTATGGGTCTCTATGGGGTCCCTATGGGTCTCTATGGGTCCCTATGGGTCTCTATGGGGTCCCTATGGGCCTCTATGGGTCTCTATGGGTCCCTATGGGTCTCTATGGTCCCTATGGGTCTCTATGGGTCCCTGTGGGTCCCTATGGGTCGCTATGGGGCAGTTATGGGGTCCCTGTGTGTCGCTGTGTCCCCGTGCCGCTCACCACGATGTGCACCGGCGGCAGGCCGCGCAGCGCCCCGTCTGTCGCGAGCAGCGGCGATACGAGCGGATGTCGCGACAGCGGCGGGGGCGGGGCGGGGGGAGCGGCGGGGGGAGGGCGGCGCGAGCGGAGCGGCCGGAAGTCCGCCGGGTACGACCCCGCCCCCGGGGTGACGTCACTTCCGCTCCTCCCCGCCTCTTCTTCCTCCTCCTCCTCCTCGCCCCTCTCGGGGTCACGTGGTACCGCCATGCTGGGGCGGGGGGCGGCGAGGGGGGGGCGGGCATCTGCGGGGAGGGGAGAGCCACTTAATTAGCGCCGCCCACCTAATGAGCCACGCCCTCTCATTAGCCCCGCCGTCAATTAGCCACGCCTACAATTAGCCAAGCCCTCTCATTAACCTCGCCCGCTCAATTAGCCTCGCCCGCTTCATTAGCACTGACCAATTAGCCCCGCCCCCTCAATTAGCCCTGCCCATTTAGCCCCGCCCCTCCGTAGCCCCGCCCCTACCGGTAGCCCCGCCCCCTGCCGTTACATTCCATTACCCATAGCCCCGCCCCCTTCCGTACATCCAATGATCCGTAGCCCCGCCCTCACCCGTAGCCCCGCCCCCTTCCATTACAACACATGACCCTTGGCCCCGCCCCTCCGTAGCCCCGCCCTCACCCGTAGCCCCGCCCTCTTCCCTTACAGCCAATGAGCCGAAACGCTGCCCTCCCATAGCGCCGCCCCAATCGTAGCCCCGCCCCCTTTCCATTATGACCCATTGCCCGTAGCCCCGCCCCTCCGTAGTCCCGCCCTCACCCGTAGCCCCGCCCCCTTTCCATTACGACCCATTCCCCTTAGCCCCGCCCCGTTTCCCAATCAGCCAATGAGCCGCAGCCCCGCCCCCTTACCTGGCCCCGTCCCCCGCAGCAGCGCCCCAAGCCACGCCCCCGCCCCGGTGCGCAGGCGCCGCAGGATCCCCCCCTCGGGGGGTGGGGGAGGGGCGGGGTCCTCATCTCCGTCGCTGCCTGGGGGGGGGGGGAGGGTCAGCGCCTGCCCTACAACTGCTATGGGGCTGCCCCACAGCTTCCCGGAGCACCTATAGGGCCGCCCCATAGCATCTATAGGGCAGCCCCAAAGCACCCATAGGGGCGTCCCATAGCATCTATAGGGCAGCCCCATAGCACCCATAGCGGTGTCCCATAGCATCTATAGGGCAGCCCCATAGCATTCATAGGGGTGTCCCATAGCGCCTATAGGGCAGCCCCATAGCACCCACAGTGCTGCCCCATAGCACCTATAGGGCCGCCCCATAGAACCCATAGGGCCGCCCCATAGCATCTATAGGGCAGCCCCAAAGCACCCATAGGGGCGTCCCATAGCACCCATAGGGGCGTCCCATAGCACCCGTAAGGGCATCCCATAGCACCCATAATGCTGCCCCATAGCACCTATAGGGCAGCCCCATAGCACCCATAGGACCGCCCCATAGCATCTATGGGGCAGCCCCATAGCACCCATAGGGCCACCTCATGGCAGCCCAACAGAGACCCATAGAGACCCAGTACTGATCCATTGCTGCCCATAGAGACCCATAGAGACCCATATGACTCCATAGAGACTCATAGGGGACCCATAGAGACCCATAGAGACACACAGGGACCCATAGAGACCCATAGAGGCACAGAGCTGCCCCATAGAGAGCCCTAGAGACCCATAGCAACTCACAGAGACCCATAGGGATCTATAGGGACCCATGGAGACCCATAGAGACCCCATAACTGCCCCATAGAGACCCACAGCTGCCCCAGAAACCTATAGCGACCATTGAGATCCATAGAGACCCATAGAGGCACAGAGTTGCCCCATAGAGACCCCATAGAGACCCCATAGAGACACAATAGAGAGACCCCATAGAGCCCCATAGCGACCCATAGAGACCCCATAGAGACCCATAGAGACCCCATAACTGCCCCATAGAGAACCATACAGACCCATAGGGACCCATAGAGACCAATAGAGACCCACAGAGCCCCATAGAGCCCCATAGGGACCCCATAGCGCCCCCCCCAGCTGTGTAAGCACTCAGACACTTGAGCAGCACCCGAGGGGCAGCAGGGGGTCGAAGAGGGTGAGGAGGTGCCATAGAGACACAGCTGCCCCACAGCGACCCACAGAGACCCCATAGAGACCCATAGCGACCCATAGCTGCCCCATAGTGACCCATAGTGACTCATAGAGACACATAGGAACCCATAGAGAGGCAGAGACCCATAGAGACCCATAGAGATCCCACAGCTGTGCCATAGAGACCCATAGCGACCCATAGAGACCCATAGAGATCCCACAGCTGTGCCATAGAGACCCATAGCGACCCATAGCGACCCATAGAGACCCATAGAGACCCCATAGAGACCCCATAGAGACCCATAGAGACCCCATAGAGAGACCCTATAGAGAGACCCAATAGAGAGACCCCATAGAGAGACCCATAAAGACCCCATAGAGACCCCATAGGGACCCCATAGAGAGACCCCATAGAAAGACCCATAGAGACCCCATAGAGACCCACAGGAACCCCATAGAGACACATAGGGTCCCATAGAGACCCCATAGAGACCCCATAGAGCCCCATAGAGACCCCATAGAGAGACCCCATAGTTGCCCCATAGAGACCCCATAGAGCCCCATAGAGCCCCATAGCGACCCCATAGCGCCCCCCCCCAGCTGTGTAAGCACTCAGACACTTGAGCAGCACCCGAGGGGCAGCAGGGGGTCGAAGAGGGTGAGGAGGTGTCATAGAGACACAGCTGCCCCACAGCGACCCACAGAGACCCCACAGCGACCCACAGCGACCCACAGAGACCCCATAGCTGCCCCACAGCGACCCATAGTGACTCATAGAGACACATAGGAACCCATAGAGAGACAGAGACTCATAGAGACCCACAGAGATCCCACAGCTGTCCCATAGTGACCCATAGCGACCCATAGAGACCCCATAACTGCCCCATAGCGACCCATGGAGACCCATAGAGACCCATAGAGCCCCACAGTGACCCATAGCAACCCATAGCGATCCATAGAGACGCATAGAGACCCCATAGAGACCCAGAGCTGCCCCAGAGACCCCAGAGAGACCCATAGAGACACATAGGGACCCATAGAGACCCCATAGAGAGACCCCATAACTGCCCCATAGCGACCCATAGAGCCCTATAGAGACCCCATAGAGACCCAGAGCTGCCCCAGAGAGACCCATAGAGACACATAGGGACCCATAGAGCCCCATAGAGCCCCATAGAAACCCACAGAGACCCATAGAGATACATAGGGACCCATAGAGACCCCAGAACTGCCCCATAGCGATCCATAGAGCCCCATAGAAACCCATAGCGACCCATAGAGCCCCATAGAACCCCATAGAGCCCTATAGAGACCCACAGAGACCCCACAGAGCTCCATAGAAACCCACAGAGACCCATAGAGCCCCATAGAGACCCCATAGAGAGACCCCATAGAACCCCATAGCGACCCATAGAGACCCATAGAGAGACCCATAGAGACCCCATAGAGACCCCATAGAAACCCATAGAGCCCCATAGGGAGACCCCATAACTGCCCCATAGCGACCCATAGAGCCCCATAGAAACCCATAGAGCCCCATAGGGAGACCCCGTAACTGCCCCATAGCGACCCATAGAGCCCCATAGAAACCCATAGCGACCCATAGAGCCCCATAGAGACCCATAGAGACCCATAGAGCCCCATAGAGACCCATAGAGAGACCCCATAACTTCTCCATAGCAACCCATAGAGCCCCATAGCGACCCCATAGAGAGACCCATAGAGAGACCTGTGTAAGCACTCAGACACTTGAGCAGCACCCCGAGGGGCAGCAGGGGGTCGAAGAGGGTGAGGAGGCGCGATGGGGACGCGGCCGCCTGCACCAAGGTGACGGGATAAGCTGCCATGATTCCGTCGGGCCGCTGCACCCCCATGGCCGCCGCCCGCAGCGCCACCGTCACGCACAGGTTCCCTCCGGCGCTGTCTCCCGCCAGGCACACGCGCTGCGCCGTCGACCCTATGGGAGAGCCCGTGTCGCGATAGCGCCCGCTGTCGTCGCGATATCGGATGCTATCGTGGCGATATCGGATGCTATCGTGGTGATATTGCATGCTATCGTGGCGATATCGGACACTATCACGATAGTGGCTGTTATCATCATGATATCGGATGCTATCGTGGCGATATCGGATGCTATCGTGGCGATATCGGACGCTATCACGACATTGGCTGTTATCATCATGATACTGGATGCTATCGTGGAGATATTGCATGCTATCGTGGCGATATCGGACACTATCACGATAGTGGCTGTTATCATCATGATATTGGATGCTATCGTGGAGATATTGCATCCTATCGTGGGGATATCGGACACTATCACGATAGTGGGTGTTATCATCATGATATTGGATGCTATCGTGGTGATATTGCATGCTATCGTGGCGATATCGGACACTATCACGATATTGGCTGTTATCATCATGATACTGGATGCTATCGTGGTGATATTGCATGCTATTGTGGCGATATCGGACACTACCACGATAGTGGCTGTTATCATCATGATATCGGATGCTATCGTGGCGATATCGGATGCTATCGTGGAGATATTGCATGCCATTGTGGCGATATCGAACACTATCACGATAGTGGCTGTTATCATCATGATATCGGATGCTATCGTGGCGATATCGGATGCTATCGTGGAGATATTGCATGCCATTGTGGCGATATCGAACACTATCACGACAGTGGCTGTTATCATCATGATATCGGATGCTATCATCATGATATCGGATGTTATCATGGCAATATCGGATGCTATCGTGGAGATATTCCACGCTATCGTGGCGATATTGGACACTATCACAATATTGGCTGTTATCATCATGATATTGGATGCTATCGTGGCGATATCGGATGCTATCGTGGAGATATTGCATGCTATCGTGGCGATATCGGACACTATCACGATATTGGTTGTCATCATCATGATATTGGATGCTATCGTGGCAATATCAGATGCTATCGTGGAGATATTGCATGCTATCGTGGCGATATCGGACACTATCACGATATTGGTTGTCATCATCATGATATCGGATGCTATCGTGGCGATATCGGATGCTATCGTGGAGATATTGCATGCTATTGTGGCAATATCGGACACTATCACGATATTGGTTGTCATCATCATGATATTGGATGCTATCGTGGCAATATCAGATGATATCGTGGAGATATTGCATGCTATCGTGGCGATATCGAACACTATCTCGATAGTGGCTGTTATCATCATGATATCGGATGCTATCATCATGATATCGGATGTTATCATGGCAATATCGGATGCTATCGTGGAGATATTCCACGCTATCGTGGCGATATCGGACACTATCACGATATTGGCTGTTATCATCATGATATTGGATGCTATTGTGGCGATATCGGATGCTATTGTGGAGATATTGCATGCTATCGTGGTGATATTGGACACTATCATGATATTGGCTGTCATCATCATGATATCGGATGGTATTGTGGTGATATCGGATGCTATCGTGGCGATATCGGACACTATCATAATATTGGCCACCCTCTATCACCCCAATATTATCCAACATCACTCCAACACCACCCCATATCGCCCCCTACTGCCCCAATATCGCCCCAACACCACCCCATATCGCCCCCAATCGCCCCCTATCACCCCGATATGACCCCATATCACCCCAACACCACCCCATATCGCCCCCCACCACCCCTTATCACCCCGATATGAGCCGATATCACTCCAACACGTCCCCATATCGCCCCCAATCGCCCCCAATCACCCCGATATGACCCGATATCACCCCAACACCACCCCATATCGCCCCCAATTGCCCCCTATCACCCTGATATGACCCGATATCACCCCATATTGTCCCTCCATATCGCCCCCTACTGCCCCCATATCGCCCCCTATTACCCCAACACCACCCCCATATCTCCCCCTACTGCCCCAATATCGCCCCCTATCGCTCCAACACCACCCCATATCGCCCCCAATCACCCCCTATCACCCCGATATGACCCCATATCACTCCAACACCACCCCCTATCGCCCCCTACTGCCCCAATATTGCCCCCTATCGCTCCAACACCACCCCATATCGCCCCCTACTGCCCCAATATCACCCCCTATCGCCCCAACATGACCCCCCACCATCCCTTATCACCTCGATATGACCCGATATCACTCCAACACCACCCCATATCGCCCCCTACTGCCCCAATATTGTCCCAACACGACCCCATATCGCCCCCAATCACCCCGATATGACCCCATATCACCCCGACACGATCCCATATCGCCCCCAATCGCCCCCTATCACCCCGATATGAGCCGATATCACTCCAACACCACCCCATATCGCCCCCTATCGCCCCCTATCACCCTGATATGATCCGATATCACCCCAACACCACTCCATATCGCCCCCAATTGCCCCCTATCACCCCGATATGACCCGATATCGCCCCAACACCACCCCATATCGCCCCCTACTGCCCCAATATCGCCCCAACACCACCCCATATCGCCCCCAATCACCCCGATATGACCCGATATCACTCCAACACGATCCCATATCGCCCCCAATTGCCCCCTATTACCCCGATATGACCCGATATCACTCCAACACGACCCCATATCGCCCCCAATCGCCCCCTATCACCCCGATATGACCCGATATCGCTCCAACACGGCCCCATATCGCCCCCAATCGCCCCCTATCGCCCCGATACGACCCCTTTCTCCCTCTCCCCCCCCCAAAAACCCCTCACCCAGCAGGCGGCAGTGGCGCAGGGCCCAGCAGTAGGCGTAGAAGCATTCCTCCAGGGCTCTCGGGAACGGAGCTTCGGGGGCCAGGGAATAATCCACCGACAGGATGGGGACCCCCAGGTCCCGAGCCCAGCCCCGCAGGTACGGCTCGTGGGACAGCGACGTCTGGGCCACGAACCCCCCCCCGTGAAAATGGACCAGGAGGGCAGGGGAGGGGGGGAGAAGAGGGGTCTGACTTCGGCGGGGGGGGGGAGCGGGAGGAATCCGGGTGGGAGAGGGAGGTGAGAGCCGGGCTGTCCTGGGGGATGGGGGGGGTAGGGGGGGTGGGGGGGGTTGGGGGGGGATGGGGAGGGAGGGAGGGGGGTTGTGGGGGGGTTAAATGGGGAGGGGGGAATTGGGGTTGGTGGGGGTTAATGGGGAGAGGGGGAATTGGGATTGGGGGGTTTAATGGGGAGGGGGAGGGGGAATTGGGGTTGGGGGGTTAAATGGGGAGGGGAAATGGGGAGGGGGTTGTGGGGGGGTTAATGGGGAGGGGGGGAAGTGGGATTGGGGGGTTAAATGGGGAGGGGAGGGGGGAGAGGGTTGTGGGGGGGTTAAATGGGGAGGGGGGAATTGGGGTTGGGGGGTTAATGGGGAGAGGGGGAATTGGGATTGGGGGGTTAAATGGGGAGGGGAGGGGGGAGAGGGTTGTGGGGGGGTTAAATGGGGAGGGGGGGAATTGGGGTTGGGGGGTTAATGGGGAGAGGGGGAATTGGGATTGGGGGGTTTCATGGGGAGGGGAGGGGGGAATTGGGGTTGGGGGGTTAAATGGGGAGGGGAGGGGGGAGGGGGTTGTGGGGGGGTTAATGGGGAGGGGGGGAAGTGGGATTGGAGGGTTAAATGGGAGGGGGAGGGGGGAGGGGGTTGTGGGGGGGTTAAATGGGGAGGGGAAATGGGGAGGGGGTTGTGGGGGGGTTAATGGGGAGGGGGGGAATTGGGATTGGGGGGTTAAATGGGGAGGGAAATGGGGAGGGGTTGTGGGGGGGTTAAATGGGGAGAGGAGGGGGGAAAATTGGGGTTGGGGGGGATAAATGGGGAGGGGAAATGGGGAGGGGATTGTGGGGGTTAAATGGGGAGGGGGGAAGGGGGGGTTAAATGGGGAGGGACGAGGAGGGAGGGGGTTGTGGGGGGGTTAAATGGGGAGGGGAAGGGGGAAATTGGGGTTGTGGGGGGGTTAAATGGGGAGGGGAGGGGGGGAAATTGGGGTTGGGGGGGTTAAGTGGGGAGGGGAAATGGGGAGGGGGTTGTGGGGGGGTTTAATGGGAACAGGGAAGGGGGGAAGGGGTTGTGGGGTTAAAATGGGGAGGGGGATTATGAGGGGGAATTGGGTTGGGGGGGTTTAAATGGGGAGGGGAAGGGGGGGAATTGGGGTTGGGGGTTAAATGGGGAGGGGATATGGGGGGGTTATATGGGGAGGGGGTTTTGGGGGGGATGGGGGATAAAGGGGTTGTGGGGGGGTAAATGGGGAGGGGAGGGGGGGAATTGGGGTTGGGAGGGATGGGAGATAAAGGGGGGAAAATGGGGGGATTGGGGGGGGATTGGGTTGGAAATTGGGGGGGGAAGGGGGGAAAAAGGGGCAGTGGGGGGGTTAGGAATAATACATGAGATAATAATGCAATAAATGTCATCAAAACCCCATAATCCCATAAAAACCCCACAAGTTCTGGGGTCACAACCACCCCTGTAACAGCTGGTAGGACAGCAGCCCCAAATCACCCTACATAATCCCATCAGCAAGCCCAAATAAAACCACATAATCCCATAAAAAAACCCATAATCCCATGTATAACCCCATAATCCCACATATAACCCTCTAATCCCATAAAACCCCATAACCCCATAAAAACCCCACAAGTTCTGGGGCCGTACCTGGCCCTCTCGCAGCTGGTAGGAGAGCAGCCCCAAATCACCCCACATCATCCCATGGGTAACCCCAAATAGAACCCCATAATCCCACATATAACCCCATAATCCCACATATAACCCCCTTATCCCATACAAACCCCATAATCCCATACAAGCCCCACAAGTTGTGGGGCATACCTGCCCCTCTCTGAGCTGGTAGGACAGCAGCCCCCAAATCACCCCACATCATCCCATATAATCCCACATACCCCTGTATATAACCCCCTAATCCCACGTATTACCCCATAATCCCACATATAACCCCATAATCCCACATATAACCCCATAATCCCATAAAAACCCCACAAGTTCTGGGGCCGGACCTGCCCCTCTCTGAGCTGGTAGGACAGCAGCCCCAAATCACCCCATATCATCCCATCTGGAACCCCAAATATAACCCCATAATCCCACATATAACCCCATAATCCCACATATAACCCCCTTATCCCATAAAAACCCCATAATCCCATAAAAACCCCACAAGTTCTGGGGCCGGACCTGCCCCTCTCTCAGCTGGTAGGGCAGCAGCCCCCAAATCACCCCACATCATCCCATATAATCCCACATACCCCTGTATATAACCCCCTAATCCCACGTATTACCCCATAATCCCACATATAACCCCATAATCCCATAAAAACCCATAATCCCATACAAACCCCACAAGTTCTGGGCCGGACCTGCCCCTCTCTCAGCTGGTAGGACAGCAGCCCCCAAATCACCCCACATCATCCCATATAATCCCACATACCCCTGTATATAACCCCCTAATCCACGTATTACCCATAATCCCACATATAACCCCATAATCCTACATATAACCCCATAATCCCATAAAAACCCCATAATCCCATACAAACCCCACAAGTTCTGGGGCCATACCTGCCCTTCTCTCAGCTGGTAGGACAGCAGCCCCCAAATCACCCCACATCATCCCATATAATCCCACATACCCCTGTATAGAACCCCCTAATCCCCATATAACCCCTAATCCCACGTATAACCCCCTAATCCCATAAAAACCCCATAACCCCATAAAAACCCCACAAGTTGTGGGGCCGGACCTGCCCCTCTCTGAGCTGGTAGGACAGCAGCTCCAAATCACCCCACATCATCCCATCTGGAACCCCAAATATAACCCCATAATCCACGTATAACCCATAATCCCACGTATAACCCCCTAATCCCATAAAAACCCCATAACCCCATAAAAACCCCACAAGTTCTGGGGCTGTACCTGCCCCTCTCTGAGCTGGTAGGACAGCAGCCCCAAATCACCCCACATCATCCCATATAATCCCACATACCCCTGTATATAACCCCCTAATCCCCCATATAACCCCTAATCCCACATATAACCCCATAATCCCATAAAAACCCCATAACCCCATAAAAACCCCACAAGTTGTGGGGCCGGACCTGCCCCTCTCTGAGCTGTAGGACAGCAGCCCCAAATCACCCCACATCATCCCATCTGGAACCCCAAATATAACCCCATAATCCCACGTATAACCCCATAATCCCACGTATAACCCCCTAATCCCATAAAAACCCCATAACCCCATAAAAACCCCACAAGTTCTGGGGCCGTACCTGCCCCTCTCTGAGCTGGTAGACAGCAGCCTCATATGGACGGGCCCGGGCCCGGTGTGAGCCACGGGGGGGGGGATGGTGACGGTGGCTCCGGGGTCGCCCCCCACTTGGGGCAGCTCTATGGGGTCGGGGGGCACGGCCAGGACCCGGCACAACCCCACAGGGGGGGACGTCACCGCCGCCACCGACTGCGGGGGGGGATTTGGGGTCAGGGACCCCCGCGTGGGGAGGGGGAACCTCATAATCCCATATAGGAATGCCATAATCCCATAGAGGAGATAGAACACCCGTAATCCCATATAGGAACCCCGTAATCCCATGAAGGAGATAGAACACCCGTAATCCCATATAGGAACCCCGTAATCCATGAAGGAGATAGAATCCCCATAATACCAAATAGGAACCCCATAATTCATTTGAGAGATAGAACAACCATAATCCCATATAGAAACCCCATAATCCCATACAGGAACCTCATAATCCCAAATAGTAACCCATAATCCCACAGAGGTACCCCGTAATCCTATAAAGGAATCCCATAATCCCACATAGGAACCCCGTAATCCCATACAGGAGATAGAACCCCCGTAATCCCATATAGGAACCCCATAATCCCATATAGGAGATGGAACACCCGTTATCCCATATAAGAACCCCATAATCCATATGGGAGATACAACACCCGTAATCCCATATAGGAACCCCATAATCCATAACGAATCCTATAATCCCATACATGAACCAAATAATCTTATGAAGGAGCTAGAACCCTCATAATCCCAAATAGGAACCCCGTAATGCCATGAAGGAGATAGAACACCCGTAATCCCGTATAGGAACCCCGTAATCCCATATGGAGATACAACACCTATAATCCCATAAAGAAACCCCATAATCCCATATGGGAGATACAACACCCGTAATCCCATAAAGGAACCCCGTAATCTCATGAAGGAGCTAGAACCCCATAATCCCGTATAGGAGATAGAACACCCCATAATCCCATATAGGAACCCCATAATCCCACATAGGAGATAGAACACCGTAATCCCATATAGGAACCCCGTAATCCCATATAGGAGATAGAACACCCGTAATCCCATGTAGGAACCCCGTAATCCCGTATAGGAATACCATAATCCCATATAAGAACACCATAATCCCATGAAGCAGCTAGAACCCCCATAATCCCATATAGGAACCCCGTAATCCCATAGAGGAGATAGAACACCCATAATCCCATAAAGGAACTCCATAATCCCATATAGGAGATAGAACCCCATAATCCCATTTAGGAACCCCATAATCCCATATAGGAACCCCATAATCCCATATAGGAGATAGAATACCCATAATCCCATGTAGGAACCCCATAATCCCATACAGGAGCCCCGTCATCCCACATAGGAACCCCATAATCCCATACAGGAGATTGAACACCCGTAATCCCATATAGGAACCCCATAATCCTATATAGGAACCCTGTAATCCCATATAGGAAGTCTATAATCCCATATAGGAGATAGAACACCCATAATCCCATATAGGAACCCCGTAATCCCATACAGGAGCCCCGTCAACCCACATAGGAACCCCATAATCCATATAGGAATCCCCATAATCCCACAGAGGAACCCCGTAATCCCATATAGGAACCCCATAATCCCATAGAGAAACGCCCATAATCCCACAAAGGAACCCCATAATCCCACATAGGAACCCCATAATCCCATACAGGAGCTAGAACACCCATAATCCCATAGAGGAACCCCATAATCCCATAGAGGAACCCCATAATCTCATATAGAAACCTCATAATCCACTATAGGAACCCCATAATCCTATAAAGGGATCCCGTAATCCCATAGAGAAATGCCCATAATCCCACAAAGGACCCCAGAATCCCACAGAGGAGCCCATAATCCCATATAGGAACCCCATAATCCCACAGAGGAACCCCATAATCCCATATAGAAACCCCATAATCCCACATAGGAACCCCATAATTCCATATAGGAGATAGAACAACCATAATCCTATATAGGAACCCCATAATCCCACAAAGGACCCCATAATACCACAGAGGAGCCCCGTAATCCCGTATAGGAACCCCATAATCCCACAGAGGAACTCCATAATCCCATATAGGAACCCCATAATCCCATAGAGAAACACCCATAATCCCACAAAGGACCCCATAATCCTACAAAGGAACCCCATAATCCCATACAGGAGATAGAACACCCATAATCCCATATAGAAACCACATAATCCCAAATAGTAACCCCATAATCCCACAGAGGTACCCCATAATCCTATAAAGGAACCCCATAATCCCATATAGGAACCCCATAATCCCACAGAGGTACCCCATAATCCCACAAAGGGCCCCATAATCCCACAGAGGAGCCCCATAATCCCACAGAGGAACCCCATAATCCCATATAGGGCCCATTTGGAGCAGCGTTTTCCCATCTACTTGGGGCTCAATTTTGGGTGAAATTCGGCCAATTTTGGTCAATTTGGGACAGATTTGATGTAATTTCAGTGCCTGGGCTGCCCTACAGTCACATCCCACCATTTTGGGGTCGTTTTGGGGTCATTTTAGGGTCATTTTGGGGCCATTTTGGGGCCATTTTAGGGCCATTTTGGGGTCATTTTGGGGCCATTTGTGGCACCATTTTCCCATCCATTTGGGGCTGAATTTTGGGTAAAATTCAACCGATTTTGGTCCATTTGGGGCAGATTTGGTGCAATTTCAGTCCTGGGCTGCTCTCAGTCACAGCTCAGAGCCATTTTAGGGTCATTTTGGGGTCATTTTGGGGTCATTTTAGGGTCCTTTTTAGGGTCATTTTGGGGTCATTCGTGGCACCTTTCTCCATCCATTTGGGGCTCAATTTTGGGTGAAATTCAGCCAATTTTGGTCCATTTGGGGCAGATTTGCTCTAATTTCAGTCCTGGGCTGCTCTCAATCACATCCCACGGCCATTTTGGGGTCATTTTGGGGTCATTTTAGGTCCATTTTGGGGTCATTTAGGGTCATTTTGGGTCATTTGTGGCACCATTCTCCATCTGTTTGGGGCTGAGTTTTAGGTAAAATTCAGCTGATTTTGGTCCATTTTGGGCAGATTTGGGGTAATTTCAGTCCTGGGCTGCTCTCAGTCGCATCCCACAGCCATTCCAGGACTCATTTTGGGTCATTTTAGGGACATTTTGGGGTCATTTTGGGGCCATTTGTGGCACCATTTTCCATCCAGCTACAGCTCATTTTTGGGTTGAATTCAGCCAATTTTGGTCCATTTTGGGCCATTTGCTCTAATTTCAGTCCTGGGCCGCTCTCAGTCACATCCCACGGCCATTTTGGGATCATTCTGGGGTCATTTTAGATCCATTTTGGGTCATTTTAGGCCATTTTAGGGTCATTTTGGGGCACCATTCTCCCATCCATTTGGGGCTGAATTTTGGGTCGAATTCAGCCGATTTCGGTGCATTTGGGGCAGACCCTCACCGCCAGCAGCTGGCTCTCGGTCAGGTTCCAGAAGCTCTTCCAAAATCCCACGTCCAGTTTTGGGTCAGCCGCTCAAATTCCTCCCCACGGAGCTCCGGGTCCAACGCAAAGCGGCTGCCGGACAGCAGCGAGCCGGCGGCGGCGCCTGCCCCACAAGTGCCCCATAAGTGCCCCATAAAGACCCCATAAGTGCCCCATAAGTGCCCCATAGGGACTCCACAGAGACCCCAAGAGTGCCCCATAGAGACCCCATAAGTGCCCCATACAGACCCCATAGAAATCCCATATGTGCCCCATAGAGACCCCATAAGTGCCCCATAGAGACCTCATAGAAATCCCATAGGTGCCCCATAGAGACCCATAAGTGCCCCATACAGACCCCATAGAAACTCCATAAGTGCCCCATACAGACCCCACGAGTGCCCCATAAGTGCCCCATACAGACCCCACAAGTGCCCCACAAGTGCCCCATAAGTGTCCCATACAGACCCCATAAGTGCCCCAGAAGTGCCCCATAGAGACCCCATAAGTGCCTCATACAGACCCCAGAAGTGCCCATAAGTAAGTGCCCCATAGAGATCCCATAAGTGCCCCATACAGACCCCATACAGACCCTACAAGTGCCCCACAAGTGCCCCATAAGTGCCCCATACAGACCCCATAAGTAAGTGCCCCATACATCCCCCATAGAGACCCCATAAGGGCCCCGTACATCCCCCATAGAAATCCCATATGTGCCCCATACAGACCCCATAAGTGCCCCAGAAGTGCCCCAGAAGTGCCCCAGAAGTGCCCCCATAGAGACCCCATAAGTGCCTCATACAGACCCCAGAAGTGCCCCATAAGTAAGTGCCCCACAAGTGCCCCATAAGTGCCCCATACAGACCCCATAAATAAGTGCCCCATACAAACCCCATACAGACCCCATAAGTGCCCCATTACATCCCCCATACAGACCCCACAAATGCCCCTAAGTGCCCCATGAAGACCCCATAGAGACCCCATAAGTGCCCCATAAGTGCCCCATAGAGACCCCATAAGGGCCCCATAAGTGACCCCATAAGTGCCCCATAGAGACCTCATAGAAATCCCATATGTGCCCCATAGAGACCCATAAGTGCCCCATACAGACCCCATAGAAACTCCATAAGTGCCCCATACAGACCCCACGAGTGCCCCATAAGTGCCCCATACAGACCCCACAAGTGCCCCATAAGTGTCCCATACAGACCCCACAAGTGCCCCATAGAGACCCCATAAGTGCCTCATAGAGACCCCAGAAGTGCCCCATAAGTAAGTGCCCCATAGAGATCCCATAAGTGCCCATACAGACCCCATAGAGACCCTACAAGTGTCCCACAAGTGCCCCACAAGTGCCCCATAAGTAAGTGCCCCATACAAACCCCATAGAGACCCCATAAGTGCCCATAGAGACCCCATAAGTGCCCCATACATGCTCCATAGAGACCCCATAAGGGCCCCATACATCCCCACAGAGATCCCATAAGTGCCCCATACATACCCCATACAGACCCCACAAATGCCCATAAGTGCCCCATGAAGACCCCATAGGGACTCCATAAGTGCCCCATAAGTGCCCCATAGAGACCCCATAAGTGCCCCATACAGACCCCATAAGTGC
>CM059484.1:683621-733248 GCA_030408155.1 Lophura swinhoii
GTGCAGTGCTGTGCTGGCTGTGCCGTGCCGTGCTGCCGTGCCGTGCCGTGCCGTGCCGTGCTGTGCCGTGCCGTGCTGTGCCGTGCCGTGCCGGCTGTGCCGTGCCGTGCCGTGCCGTGCCGTGCCGTGCCGTGCTGTGCTGTGCTGGCTGTGCCGTGCCGTGCCGTGCTGTGCCGTGCTGTGCTGGCTGTGCCGTGCCGTGCTGCCGTGCCGTGCCGTGCCGTGCTGACTGTGCTTTGCCACGCTGACCGTGCCGTGCTGAGCACACTGTGCCGTGCTGTGCTGACCACGTCGTGCCATGCCTTGCCATGCCTTGCTGACAGTGCTGTGCCATGCCTTGCCATGCCATGCTGACCACGCTGCACCATGCCTGCCATGCCTTGCTGAGCACACTGTGCCATGCCATGCTGACAGTGCTGTGCCATGCCTTGCCATGCCATGCTGACCATGCTGCACCATGCCTTGCCATGCCATGCTGACAGTGCTGTGCCATGCCTTGCCATGCCATGCTGACCACGCTGTGCCATGCCTTGCCATGCCATGCTGACAGTGCTGTGCCATGCCTTGCCATGCCATGCTGACCACGCTGCACCATGCCTTGCCATGCCATGCTGACAGTGCTGTGCCATGCCTTGCCATGCCTTGCTGAGCACGCTGTGCCATGCCTTGCCATGCCATGCTGACAGTGCTGTGCCATGCCTTGCCATGCCTTGCTGAGCACGCTGTGCCATGCCTTGCCATGCCATGCTGACCACGCTGTGCCATGCCTTGCCATGCCATGCTGAGCACACTGTGCCATGCCATGCTGACAGTGCTGTGCCGTGCCTTGCCATGCCTTGCTGAGCACACTGTGCCGTGCCTCGCCGTGCCGTGCTGACCACGCTGTGCCGTGGCAGCCGGTGGAGGTGAGCGGTGCCATCGAGGAGGAGTTCGCGGTGGCGCGCTTTACATCAGCAAGATCAAATCGGAGGTGAAGTCGGTGGGTGAAGCGGTGCCGGCAGCTGGAGGGGCTGCAGGTGGAATGCCACCGCAAGCTGGAGGTGACGGGGCGCGAGCTTTCCTCTGCCAGCTGCTCATCTCCCAGGTGGGGCGAGCGGGGGAGGGGCGGGGAGGAGGTGGGGGGGACCCCCGGGGTCGGTGCCCCCCCACCCGCTGAGCTCGGCCCCCTCGCCCCCCCCCGCAGCACGAGGCCAAGATCCGCTCCCTGACCGAATACATGCAGAGCGTGGAGGGCAAAAAGCGGCACCTGGAGGAGAGCTACGATGCGCTGAGCGAGGAGTTGGCGCGGCTGCGGGCGCAGGGTGGGCGTGGGGGGGGCACGGGGGGAATTGGGACGGGGGCGTAGCAGGGATCCGGGGAGGGGCACAATAGTGTTGGGAATGGGGGGCACAGTAGGGAACCGGCAGGGACAGAGCAGCGTCGGGAATGGAGGGGGGGGGGGGGCAAACCAGGGTTCGGAATGGGGCCACGCAGAAGGGATAGGAAATGGGGGCACGGCAGGGATCTGGGGGGGACAAAGCAGGGGTTTGGGGCTGGAGGGGGGACACCAGGGGTTGGAAATGGGGGGGTACAGTAGTGGTTTGGGGCTGGGGGGGCACATCAGGGAGTTGGGGGGACACGGCGTGGTTGGGAATGGGAGGGCACAGTTTGGGTTTGGGGCTGGGGGGGCACATCTGCGATCCGGGGGGACACAGCCGAGTTGGGAATGGGGGGCACAGCAGAGATTTGGGGCTGGGGCGGCACAGTGGGAGCTTAGGGCTGGGGATTGCATAGCTAGGACCTGGGACGGGGGGGGCAAAGTGGGGACTTGGGGCTGGGGGCGACTCAACAAGGGTCGGGGCCGGGGGGGGCACAGCAGATATCGGGGCCGGGGGGGGCACGGCGGGACCGCGGGCTCAGGGCGGTGGGGTTGGGTGGGATGCCAGGACATGGGGGGTCGGTGAGGGGCTGCACGTAGGGTGGGGGGGCCGGGGGTCGCGGGGGGTCCCGGTGCGAACTGCGCCCCCAGAGACGGCGCACGAGGCGGCACGGAAGGAGCGGGAGCACGACGAGCCTCAGGACAACGACGAGGTCAAGGTGAGGGGGGGCGCGGGGGGGGAGGGAGAGCGAAGGGTGCGGGGGGGGGGGTCCGGAGCTCAGGGGGGGGTCCTCGGGAGGACGGGGGGCGCGGGGGTCTCCAAAGACTGAGTGGGGGCACGGTGTGGGCGGGGGTCTCCAAAGGGCGGCGGGGCGCTGGGGACACGGGGGGGACACGGGGGGTCCCGGCGCTGACCCCCCCCGCAGAAGGCGCTGGAGCTGCAGCTGGAGACGCACCGCGAGGCGCAGCACAAGCAGCTGGCGCGGCTGCGCGACGACATCAACGAGAAGCAGCGCACGATCGATGAGCTGCGCGAGTGAGTGCCGGCACGGCGAGGGGCGGCGCGACCGACCCAACCGACCCCAACCCCGACCCCAATCCCAGCCCCATCCCGACACAAACCACACCCCAATCCAACCCCAATCCAATCCCAATCCAGCCCCAATACCAGCTCCAATCCAGCCCCAGTCCAACCCCAACCTCAACCCAAACCCAACCCCAATCCAAACTCAATCCAAATCCCAACACAAACCCCAACCCAACCCCAACCCAACCCCAATCCAATCCAACCCCAACCCCGATCCAAATCCAATTCAATCTGAATCCCAACGCAAACCCCAACCCAACCCAATCCAATCCCAGCCCCAATCCAATCCCAGCCCCAATCCAACCCCTAATCCAACCCAATCCCAATTCCAGCCCCAATCCCACCCCAATCCCATCCCAACCCCGACCCTAATCCAACCCCAATCCCAGCCCAACCCCAACCTCAATCCAATCCAATCCCAACCCCAATCCAACCCCGATCCCAATCCCAATCCAATTCCAATTCCAATCCAATCTCACCCCCAATCCCAACCTAATCTCAACCCCAACCCCATCCCCAATCCCACTCGAAACCCACAACCCAATACCAGCCCAAATCCCAATCCCAATCCCAACCCCATTCCTAATCCTACTCCCAATCCCAACCCCAACTCGATCCCAACCCCCCACCCAACCCCTCTCCCACTTCCAATCCCAACCCAACCCCACACCCACCCACCCCCTCCCCATCCTGCCCCCCCCCCATGCCGGGGGTCTCCCCCTGTGGGCGCCGCCCCCCTGACGCCCCCCCCCAGCCTGACACAGAAGCTGCAGCTGGAGCTGGAGAAGCTGCGCGCGGAGCACGAGGCGCTGCGGGCCGAGGAGCGCGCCAAGGCTGCGCGGCTGCAGGAGCTGACGTGAGCCCCCCCGGCACCCCCAGCCCCCCCGGAACCCCCAGATCCCCTCCTGCCCCCACCCCCGCCCCTGGACCCCTCAGATCTCCGGTGTCTTCCCCGCCCTTGGGAGTGTTGGGGAATCCCCGACGTCCTGTGAGCCCTGGGACCCCCATCCCCCCCAGGGACCCCCCCACTCCCCAGGGACACCCCCCGTGACCCCTGGGACTTGTCATCACCCCCAGGACCCCCCATCCCCTCCTCTGGGACCCCCAACATCTCTGGGACCCCTCACATTTCTGGGACTCCCCCCCTCCATCCCCTCCCGTACTCCTAACATCACTGCGACCCCCCCCCCCCCATGATCCTTGGACCCCCCATCAGTGCTGGGACCCTCCACATCCCCCCCGGGATCCCCCCATCAGTACTGGGACCCCTCCCTCACTCCTGAGACCCCCAAAATCTCTGGGAGCCCCTCCCCCCCCAGCATCCCTGGGGACCCCCATCACACCCGGGACCCCCATCACTCCTGGCCCCCCCCCCCTTATCTCCCTCCAGGGCTTCCCCATCAGTGCTGAGACCCACCCGTGATCCCTGGGACCCCCAACATCGCTGGGACCCCCCCCAAATGACTCCTGGAACTCCTGCCATTACTGAGATCCCCCCATCAGTGCTGGGACCACCCCCACCCCATCACCCCAGGATCTCTGGCACCAATTGGACCCCACATCACTCACAGGACCCCCCCCCCCATCATCCCTAACTTCACCTTTTCACTCCCAACAGCAACCCTGAGCCCCCCCACCATCACTGAGACCCCCCCCAAAAAAAACTCCCAGGCCCCTCCATGCCTCCCCACAGTTCTGCCCCACTCCCATCACCCCTGGGACTGCGCCTCCCCCCCCCAAATCACACTCCACAATGCCAAGAGCCCCCAACATCCTCGTACCCCCCCCCCACCCCAGCATCCTTATGTACCCCCCCCAGATTTCTCTACGAGCGCCACGAGCAATCCAAGCAGGACCTCAAGGGGCTGGAGGAGACTGTGGTAGGTCGGGGGTGGCCATGAAGGGGGTCCGGGATCACTGTGCAGGGTCTGGGGGGGTCCAGGACCCCTCACCTGTGCCCCCCCCCCTCCTCCCCCCAGGCGCGTGAACTCCAGACCCTCCACAACCTACGCAAGCTGTTTGTTCAAGACGTCACGACTCGAGTCAAAAAAGTGAGGGGGGAGCACGGGGGGGGGGGGGGGCAAAAAATAAGGGGGTGGGAGTGGGGAGGGGGGCTGAGAATTGGGGGGAATAGGGGAGTGGGGGGGGCGTTTGGGTGAGGGGGCTGGGAGGGCGTTGGGGGGGCGTGGCATGGAGGGGGGATCATGGCTATGGGGGGGGTCATGACGTGGGGGGGTCATAGCTATAGAGGAGGGGGTCATGGCTGGGGGGGTCGTGAAGGGGGGTTCTCATGGCGTGGGGGAGGTTATGGCCACGGAGGGGTCATGGCGGGGGGGTCATTATATAGGAGGGCTATAGCCATGGGGGGAGGGTCATGGCCACGATGGCACAGTGGGGGGGTTATGGTCCCGGGGGGGGTCATGGCCGTGCCCCCCCCGCCATTCCCGCAGAGCGCAGAGTTGGAACCTGAGGACAGTGGGGGGCTGCACTCCCAGAAGCAGAAGATTTCCTTTCTTGAGAACAACCTGGAGCAGCTTACAAAGGTTCACAAACAGGTGGGCGGGGGGGGCTCGGGGGGGGCACACGGTCCAGGCCCCCCCTCCTTTCATCGCCGCTCACCCCCCTCCGCTTCCCCAGCGGCCCGTTGGTCTCCCCCCACCCCATCGCCCTGCACCATTTTTTTGGGGGGTCCCTATAGGGCAGCCCGCAGCCCCCCATGACCCACTGTGGGTTCCACGTGTTGATGCCCGCTCTGTTGCCCCCCCCCCCCTCGCTGCCTCCCCCCCCCAGCTGGATCTCTGGGTTTCCAAGGTACTGCAGCCCCCCCCCCCCCACCCGCACCCCCCCGGTTTGGCAGTGGGGGGGGCACCGCCCCAACCTCCATCACTTTCCCGCCCTCCCCCACGTCACCCCACCCCCCCAATCCCCGGCTGTGCCCCCTCAGTGCCCCCCCCGTGTCGCCACCATTTGGCACCCCCCCCACACACCCTCTCCCGCCCAGCTCAGCTTCACGGTCACAACCCCCCCCTCACACACTGCGTGCGGCCACGGGCACTGCCAGGCTGTGAGACCCCCGCCCCAAAATGGTCTGGCCAGGGGTTGGACCCCCCCGTAGCACAGCTGGGGGCGGTGACCCCCCCGTGGCCCCATGACCCCTCCCACCCGTCGCCGTGGGTGCCCACCCCTATGGGGTCTGTCCCTACGGGGCTCATCTCTATGGGCGCCCCATTCCTGAGGGTTTCCTGCTGCCCACAGGTGCCCCATTCCCATGGGTGCCCGCTCCCACGGGTGCCCCATTCCTTTGGATGCCCCATCCCAACATGACCCCATTCCCATGGGTGCCCCACTCCTTGGGGTGCCCCATTCCTTTCGTCGCCCCATTCCCATAGGTTCCCCATTCCCACGGGTTCCCATTCCTTAAGATGCCCCATTCTTCTGGGTGCCCCATTCCTTTGGGTGCCCCATCCCTGTATGACCCCATTCCTTTGGGTGCCCCATTCCCACGGGTTCCCATTCCTTAAGATGCCCCATCCCTTTGGTTGCCCCATTCCCACGGGTGCCCCGTCCCCACGAGTCCCCATTCCTATGGTTGCCCCATTCCCACGGGTTTCCATTCCTTTGGGTGCCCCATTCCTTGTGGTGTCCCATTCCTTTGGGTGCCCCATCCCTATATGACCCCATTCCTTTGGGTGCCCCATTCCTTACAATTCCTATTCCCATGGTTCCCATTCCTATGGTTGCCCCATTCCCACGGGTTTCCATTCCTTTGGGTGCCCCATTCCTTGTGGTGTCCCATTCCTTTGGGTGCCCCATTCCTTACAATGCCTATTCCCATGGGTGCCCCATTCCTTCGGTTGCCCCATTCCCACGGGTTCCCATTCCTTAAGATGCCCCATCCCTTTGGTTGCCCCATTCCCATGGTTGCCCCATCCCCATGAGTCCCCATTCCTATGGTTGCCCCATTCCTTGTGGTGTCCCATTCCTTTGGGTGCCCCATCCCTATATGACCCCATTCCTTCGGTTGCCCCATTCCCATGGTTCCCATTCCTTCGGTTGCCCCATTCCCACGGGTTCCCATTCCTTTGGGTGCCCCATTCCTTACAATGCCTATTCCCATGGGTGCCCCATTCCTTTGGTTGCCCCATCCCTATATGACCCCATTCCTTTGGTTGCCCCATTCCCACGGGTTCCCATTCCTTACGACGCCCCATTCCCCCCGGCCCCCATCCCCCCAGCCCCCCGTTCCTCTGGCTGCCCCCCCTCACCCCCCACCCCCCTCCTCACTGTGCCCCCACTGACGGTGCCGCCCCCCCCCCCCCCCCCACGGCGGCGGGGCGCAGCTGGTGCGTGACAATGCAGATCTGCGCTGTGAGCTTCCGAAGCTGGAGAAGCGCCTTCGGGCTACGGCTGCGCGAGTGCAGTCCCTGGAGGGAGCGCTGAGGGAGGCCAAGGAGGGAGCGCTGCAGGACAAGCGGCGCTACCAGCGCGAGGTGGAGCGCATCAAGGAGGCCGTGCGGGCCAAGGGCGGAGCGCGGCGCGGGCACAGCGCGCACATCGGTGCGGGGACGGGGAAGGATGGGGAGGGGCGGGGGGCATCGGGGGGGGGGGGAGGGGTGGGGGGCAGGGATGTGGGGCGGGGGGTCTGAGGGGAGGGGGGGGGGCAGGGATGTGGGGCGGGGGGTCTGAGGGGTGGGGGGCATTGGGTGTGGGGTGGGGGGCATTGGATTGGGGATGGGAGCGGTGTGGGGCAGGGGGTGTGGGGGGGAGGAGTGTGGGGGGCATTGGGTGTGGGGTGTGGGGAAGGAGGGGTGTGGGGCAGGGGTGTGGGGCGTGGGGGGCATTGGATGTGGGATGGGGGGCAATGGATTGGGGATGGGAGGGGGTGTGGGGCAGGGATGTGGGGGGGAGGAGTGTGGGGGGCATTGGGTGTGGGGTGGGGGGGGAGGGGTGTGGGGCAGGGGGTATGGGGGGCATTGGATGTGGGGTGTGGGGCATTGGGTCGGGGGTGGGAGAAGTGTGGGGTGTGGGGACCATTGGATGTGGGGTAGGAGATGAGGGGTTTGGGGGGGGGGATGTGGAAGGGGGTTGGGTATGGGAATATTGTGGGGTGTGGAGGGGTGGGGGGATGTGGGGTGGAGTTGGATGTGGGGCAGGGGGTGTGGGGGCCATTGGATGTGGGGTAGGAGATGAGGGGTTTGGGGGGGGGGATGTGGAAGGGGGTCGGGTGTGGGAATATTGGGTGTGGGGTGTGGAGGGGTGTGGGGATGTGGGGGGCATTGGGTGGGGGGTGTGGGGGACATTGGGTGTTGGGTGTGGGGCGGGGGCATTGGGCGGGGGCTGTACGGATGTGGGGTGGGGTTGGGTGTGGGGTGAGTGGTGGGGAGACGTGGGGCATCGGGTGTGGGGTGTGGGGTGAAGGGTGTGGGGGGCATTGGGTGTTGGGTGTGGGGTGGGGAGCGTTGGATGTGGGGTAGGGGATGAGGGGTGTGGGGTGGGGTTGGGTGTTGGATGTGGGGTGGGGGATGTGGAGTGGGTTGGGTGTGGGATGTGGGGCATTGGGTGTGGGGTGAGGGGCACTGGATGTGGGGATGTGGGGTGCGGGATGGTAGGCATTGGGTGTGGGGTTGGGTATGGGGTGAGGAGTGTGGGTGGAGGGTGTGAGGGGCATTGGGTGGGGGGTGTGGGGTGGGGTTAGGTGTTGGGCGTTGGGTGTTGGGCGGGGGAATTTGGGGCATCGGGTGCAGGGTGTGGAGGGGGCACTGGATGTGGGGTGAGGAGTGTGGGGTGGGGGGCATCGGGTGAGGGGTGTGGGGTTGGGTGTGGGAGATGTGGGGCATCGGGTGTGGGGTGCGGAGGGGTGTGGGGATGTGGGATGTGAGGGGCATTGGATGTGGGATGTGGGGTGTGGGACGAGGGGTGCAGGGTAGGGGATGTGGAGGGGTTGGGTGTTGGGTGTGGGGTGAGGTGAGGGTACAGGATGAGGGGCACCGGATGTGGGGTGTGGGGGGCATTGGGTTGTGGGGTGGGAGATTTGGGGGGGTGAGGGGTATGGGGATGTGGGGTTTGGGGTGCGGGTTATGGGATGGGGGGTGTGGAACGTGGGATGTGGGGTGCAGGGACAGATGACCCCATAGTGGGGGGGCATGGAAACAGGGGGACAAACGCAAAGGGACATGGGGTCACGGGGTCATGGGATGGAGGGATGTGGGGCGTGGGGTCATGGGGATGTGGGGTCATGGGATGAGGTGGGCAAAGGGATGTGGGGCGTGGGGTCACGGAGTGATGGGGACTGAGGGACGTGGGGTCGTGGGGTCGTGGGGACATGGGGATGTGGGGTGATGGGGTTGTGGGGGATGTGGGGTCACAGGGTGATGGGGTGATGGGGATGTGGGGGATGTGGGGTGATGGGGTCACGGGGTCGTGAGGTGGTGGGGACACAGGGACACGGACACGCAGCAGCCCTGGTTTGCATTGGGGTGGGGGGTGGGGACACGGGGCAGCAGTGCCGTGGGAGGGGGGAAGTGGGGTCACCCACGGGCACCTTTTGTGTCCCCCTCACCCACCCCCCGCAGCCAAACCCGTGCGTGCGGGGCAGCAGCCCGCAACGTCCCCCAGCGGCCCCCCCGGCCCCGAAGGGCTCAGCTACAGCAACGGCCTCTTCAGGGGGTACCACTCTGCTCCTGGGTGGGTGGGGGGCGCGGGGGGGTGAGGGGGGGCTCATGGGAGGTGGGGAAAGACGGGGTGGGGGGAACGGGGGACAAGGGATGGGACGGGGCTCAGGACGGGGATGGGGGGGTTGTGGGGGGCGCAGGGGAGAAGGGGTGTGGGGAAAGGACACGGGGGGGTCACGGGGAGAGGGTGGGGGGCGCGAGGGGATGTGGGGTGGGGACAGGGTGGAGGACGGGGTGGGGGCACGTGGAACGGGGGGGGCTTGGGGATAGGGCACGGGGGGTTATGGCGGGTGGGAGGCACGGGGGACAAGGGGGCTCAGGGGAAGGACGTGGGGGGGCAGTGGGGGCTCACGGGGAAATGGCCTGGGGGGGGGAAGGGAGATGGGGGGCCATGGGGGCAGGGTGGGGGGCACAGGGAACACGGGGCACCGAGGGGCGGGGGATGGGGATTCGTAGGGGGCACGGGGGAGAGGGGGGGGTTGGGGACAAGGGGTGGGGGCGTCGTGGGAGGGGTGATGAGGACCGGACGTGTGGGGGGGTGGGGGGTGCAGGGATGGGGGGTAATCTCAAAGCCCCCCCCCAGCTTTGCCATCAGCTCCAGCGTGCTCCCCAGCAGCCCCCCCGCCGCCTATCAGCTGAACGTGGATAACGGTGAGGGGGGGGCCGCCGTGGGGGGACTTTTTTGGGGGGAGGAGGGCGTTCGTTTGCCGTGCCCCCCCTCTGGAGCCGCTGCTCTTTCCTGCAGGGAACGTGACAGACATCAACGACAACAGGTGGGGACCTGGGGGGTTCGGGGGGCAGCTCATGGGGGGGGGAGGATCTGTGGGGGGGCGCTGAGTGCTGACCCCCCCCACCCCCCAGGAGTGACCTCTCCTGCGCCTGTGAGGCTGAGGAGCCCTCCCCACTGCTCCCCCTGCGCCAGGAGACAGCGGCCAGCTAATGCCCCCCCCGCAGGTACCCGGACCCCCCGGACCCCCCAACCCCACCATCCCTAGAGAACCCCCCCCCATCCTTCCATCCCTTAACCCCCCCCCCCCACACCCTCTTCATCCCTTCAGACCCCAAAATCCCTGTGCCCCCCTCCCCAACCCACTGAGGTCCCCACACCCCCAGGGATGCCCCCCCATCCCCCCCGGTACCCCCCATCCTCCCTCCACCCCCAGTGGGGCCTCCACCCATTCCCTTGGAGACCCCCCCACCTCCACCCCCCTCCCACCCCATACACTGGGACCCCCCCACCCTTCAGGGCCCCCCCATCTCTCCCAGACCCCTCAATATCCCTAATATCCCTTAGCCTCCCCATGTCTCTGGGACCCCCCTACCCCCCTCCCAGACCCCCCCATATCTCTGGGGAGCCCCCCCACATCTTTTGAGCCTTCCTCATATCCCTTGACCCCCCCATGCCTCTGGGGACCCCCCCCATCCCTTGAGCCCCCTCGTGTCTCCAGGGTCCCCCAGACTCCCCAAATCCCTTTAACCCCCCCCAACCCTCGAGCCCCCCCCATCCTGCCCCCTCCACCCTTGAGTTCCCTCCATGCCCCCTGTGCCCCCCCCCCATCCATCTCAGGGTGGTGGTGGAGGGGGGAGGGGAGGGGTAGAGGGAGGAAAGAGGGGGGGACCCACACCTTGACCCCCACCCCGTCCATCCCCCCCCGCAGGTCCCACCGGACCCCACCACCGCTCCGCATGTCCCGGTGTCACCTCTGTGTCTGTGTGCTCGCCCCCTCCCTGGGGGCCCCCCCACTTCAAGACCCCTCCCTCCCCCCTCCGGGACCCTTTGGGGGGGGGGGCATCACTAGGGCCGGGGAGGGGAGGGAGCGGGATGGGGGGGGCAGCCCGGGGGCCGCTTTGAGATGCCTTAAACCGATACCTGGAGGAATGTCCGGCCCCCCCCCAGCCCCCCCCATTTAGGGGGCAGTGAGGCTGTGACCCCCCCGGCCCTGCTGCGCCCCCCCCCCCCCATCCTAAGCCCCCCCTTCAAACACGCCCGGCCCCACACGCGCTGCATGTCCCCGCTGCGGGGGGGGGCCACGCTGGAGCCACTCAATAAAGGCTGAGATGCTGAGAGATGCGTGGGGGGGTCCTTTGGGTGGGGGGGGGGGTTCTATAGGGGGCACGCAGGACCCTATGGGGAGCACACAGAGCCTACAGGGGGCAGAGAGCCTATAGGGGCGCATGGAGTCCTATGGGGGGGGGGGGAACATGAGACCTATAGGGGGCACACAAGATTTATAGGGGGAACGGGACACCCTATAGGGGGACACACGGGCCTTATAGGGAGAACAGGGATCCCTGTAGGAAGAACATGGGGCCTATAGGGGGCACACAGAGCCTAAAGGGGGCACAGGGCCTACAGGGGGCATAGGGCACCCTATAGTGGGCACATGGGGCCTATAGGGGGCAGGGGGAGGCCTATGGGGAGCTCATGGGGTCTATAGGGGGCACATGGGACCCATAGGGCCCAGGGAGGGGAACAAGGTCTATAGTTGCATACGGCACCCTATAGGGTGGCACACAGGGCCTATAGGGGACATAGGGAGCCCTATGGGGAGCTCACGGGGTCTATAGGGGCACACACGGAATATAGGGCCTATAGGGCACCATATGGGTAGCACACATGCCATATAGGGAGCACACAGCGCCTATAGGGATTACGTGGACACCCCTTAGAGAGAGCAAAGAGCCCTAGAGGGAGCTCTGTGGGGAACACGTCACCCTATGGAGAGCGCAGCACCCCTGTAGGATTCCACAGGGCACGCAGACCTCATAGGACTCCTGGAGGGAACACACGGACCCCACAGAGCACACACTCCCTATAGAGAGCCTATGGATCCATGTGGAGAGCACACGGACCCCTATAGGAACACACAGAAATCGACCCTATAGGAGCACCTGGGATCCTATAGAAAGCACATGGAACCCTATAGGGGCACTCAGAACTCTATGGGAGAACACAGATCCATATAGGAACACCCGGACCCTTATAAAGAGTATTTGGAACCCTTTAGGAGTGCCCAGGCACCTACAGGAGCACACAACACCCTACAGGATCACCCAGAACCCCGTAAGTGAACACAGACCCCTATAGGAGCACATGGACACCTATAGGAGAACACAGAGCCCTATATGAGAAAACATGGACCCCTATAGGAGCCCACAGATCCCCATAGGAGATCATCGATCCCTATAGGAGCACACAAAACCCTACAGGAGAATGTGGAAGCCTATAAGGGACCCCTATAGGAGCAGATGGATCCCTACAGAAAGCACACAGAACCCTATGGGAAGGCAGAACCCCATAGGAGAGCACAGGACACTATAGGAAGGCACAGAACCCTATAGAAAGCACAGAACACTATAGGAAGGCACAGAATCCTATAGAAAGCGCACGAAACCCAACCGCAGAACATGGAACCCTACAGGAGCGCACCAACCCTATAAGAACGGACAGATCCTCATAGGAAGAGCACGAAACCCTACAAGAGAGCACGGAACCCCATAGGAGCGCTCAGGAAGTACCCGGACCCCTTTAGGGAGAGCACCGCCAGGCACCACGTGACGCACCACGTGACTCAAATCAGGGCCGCTCTGCGCATGCGTATTGAGGCCGCAAGGGGCGCGCGACGGGGACGACTTCCGGTCTCGGGCCTCCCGCTTCCGTCGCCTCGGCGGGGCGGGCGGAAGTGGGGCGGGCGGAATCGGGCGGCCATGGCGGCGGCGGCGGCGGGACCGGCGGCACCGCGCACCAAGACCAAAAAGAAGCAGAAGCGCTTCGTGCCGCAGCGGGTGAAGGTGCCGCGGGCGGCCGATCCGCTGTTGGCCGTGCTGGCCTGGGGCGTCAACCACCAGGTGCGGCCCGGCGGTAACGGGACCGGCCCAGGCCCAACCGGCTCCACCGGGCCCTGGGTTCCCCGCGACCCCCTGTACCGCAGCGCTGGCCCCCGAGGCGCTTTGGGGGGGGTCTCGGGGCCGGGAGACCCTAACCCCCCCCTCCATCCCCGCAGATCAACGAGCTGAGCCAGGTGCCCCCCCCCGTCATGCTGCTGCCCGACGACTTCAAGGCCAACTCCAAAATCAAAGTGAACAATCACCTCTTCAACCGGTGAGCGGGAGGGGGGGGCGCCCAAAGGGGTCCCGAAGTGGGGATGGGGTTGAGGGTGATGGGTGTGCGCTCCCCCCCCCCCCCCAAAAAAAGTAGTGGGGTGGGGGCGGGGAGGGGGTTTGTAGGGGGAGATGGGGGGGGGGAGGCTTAAGGGATATGGCTGAGATTCGGGGATGGCGGGGGTGGGGGACATGGGGGGGTCCCCAAGGGGCGGAGGCACCCGAGGGGTACGGGGGGACCTTTGGGAGGTGGGGGAATGGCGGATGCTGGGGGAATGTTAAGGGATGGGGGGGCTCCAGGGAAATGGATGGGGCTTGGAGGATGGAGAGGTCTGGGGGTGATGGTGGGGGGAGGGGGGGTGAGTGTCCTCTTGGGGTGGGGATGTTGGGATGCATCCAGTGGATGTGGAACGGGGGGGACCCAAAGGGTCACTGACCCCGCTGTGCCCCCCCCCAGGGAGCACCTCCCCAGCCACTTCAAGTTCAAGGAGTACTGCCCCCAGGTCTTCCGCAACCTCCGCGAGCGCTTTGGCATCGACGACCAGGACTACCAGGTGGGCTCCATCCCCCACCGCTACCTGGCGTTCCGCTGCCCTCCCCAACACCCCCCCCAGCAATGACAGCCGCCCAGCAATAACTGCCCCCCCGCCCCCCCCAGGTGTCTCTGACACGCAGCCCCCCCCACGCCGAGGACGGCGACCGCCGCCTGCTGCTGTCCTACGACCGCACGCTGGTGGTGAAGGAGCTGTCGAGCGAGGACGTGGCCGACGTGCACGGGCTGCTGTCCCACTACCACCAGGTATTGGAATCTGCAGGAAGGGGGAGGGCAGAACACAAAAGAAGGGGAGGGGGCCTTAATGCCGTGCCCCCCCCCCTTCCCCACCCCCGCAGTACGTGGTGCAGTGCCACGGCAGCACTCTGCTGCCTCAGTTCCTGGGGATGTACCGCGCCAGCGTGGAGAGCGAGGAGAGCTACCTGCTGGCCATGCGAAACACCTTCAGCCACCGGCTGCCCGTGCACAGGAAGTACGACCTGAAGGTAACGGGGGGGCCCCCAGCCCGACGCCCCCCCCTTCACGTGCCCCTCTCCCCCCCAGCCGGCCCCACGCCCCCTCACTTTATCTATTTCCCCCTCCCCTCCCCCCCCTCCCCCGGATGCGCACACAGGGCTCGCTGGTGTCGCGGGAAGCAAGTGATAAAGAGAAGGTAATGTGGGGAGGGGGGACATGGAATGAATGAACGAGTGTGGGGGGGACTCCAAAATAAATGAATGGGGCTTGGGGGGGGGGGGGAAGTGAATTGAATGGGGCTGAGTGGTGGGAGTATAGAATGGAGGTATAGGGATGGGGAGGGGGGAGGAGCCCCACAATGAATGAATGGGTGGGGGGGGAGCCCTAAAATGAATGGGGCTGGGAGGGGGAACTGCAGAATGAATGAATGAATGGGGGTGGGGGGGGAACCCTAGAATGAATCGACTGGGGGGGTGAACCCCAAAAAGTATGAATGGGACTGAGGTGGTGGGGGGAGCTCTGAAATGAATGGGGCTGAGTGGGGGAGACCCAAAATGAATGAATTGGGGGGGGGGGAGGGGCGGAATGAATGAGTGAATGAATGGGGGTGAAGGGAGGGATCTGGGAATGAATGGGGTGAGGAGGATGGAGGGGTTGGGTGCTCCCCCCCCCCAGAGAAGGGGATGTGGGATGAGCGTTTGGGAGGGTGGAGGGCTGCCCCACGTGTCCCCCCCCAACCACCAGGGCAAGGAGCTGCCCACGCTGAAGGACGTGGACTTCCTGAATAAGAGCGAGAAGGTTTATGTGGGCGAGGAGGACAAGCGGGACTTCATGGAGAAGCTCAAGAGGGACGTGGAGGTGGGTGGGGGGCTTGAGGGGGGGGCAGAGGGAATTCGGGGGGGGCACCTCTCACACGGCTGTGCTCCCCCCGTCCCTCTCCTCTTCCCTGCAGTTCTTGGTGCAGCTGAAGATCATGGATTACAGCCTGCTGCTGGGCATCCACGAGGCAGGACGACCAGCGCCCGAGGAGGAGGAGGACGGGGAGGAAGAGGAGGGGGGCGGCGGGGGGGGCGGCGATGAGGGGGGGGGCACGGCTGGGTCCTATGGCACTTCTCCAGAGGGCATCGGGGCGTATTTCAACTGCCATCGCCCCCCCGGGCCTGGGGAATTCGATCCCACCATCGATGTCTATGCCATCCGCAGTGCTGAGGGTGAGGAGTGGGGGGGAGGAATTTGTGGGGGGGGAGATCCGCCGTAGGGGACGAGTGGGGTTTGGGAACTGGAGCAGGGATTTGAGATGGGGGGGGGGGGGGGGGGGGCGTCGCCATAGGGGCCTCATTCCCCTATGGGCTCCCTGGGGCTGAAAAGATTTGGGGTGGGGGTTTGGGGGTGGGGGTGGTCGCTGCTGGGGGCTGGGGTGAGGATTTGAGGTGGGGGGGCTTGCATTAGGGGTTGGGGGGGGATTTGGGGTGAGGGTCGGGGTTGTCACTATAAGGGGCTGACCCTGGACTTTGGAGTGGGGGGTGGTCACTGTAAGGGACGGGGGAGGGTTGGGGGGGGAGGGGGCAGTCACTATAGGGGGTCGACCCCGGGATTTGGGGTGGGGGGGTCACCATAAAGCACTCACCCGGGGATTGGGAATGGGGAAGGTCTCCCTAGGACGCTAGATTTGTGGGAGGGGTGTCACTATAGGGGGCAGACCCCGGGATTTAGGGTGTGGGGGGGTCACTGTACGGGGCTGTGTTGGGATGGGGGGGGCGGGGTTAGGGTATGGGGGTTTGGGGAAGGTCACCATAAGGGACTCACTTGGCGATTTGGGGTGGAGGTTTGGGGGGGTGGAGGGGGGGTTCCCATAGAGAGCTGTGGGGAGATTTAGGGCGGGGGGGGGGATTTGGGGTGAGGATTGTCATGGGATTTGGGCGTGGGGGGGGGTCACCATACAGGCCTGGGGGGGATTTGTGATGGGAATTTTGGGGGAGGGAGGGATTTGGTAGGGGGCAGCGTCACTGTAGGGAGTTGTGGTGGGGATTTGAGCGGGGGGGGGGGAGTTATAGGGGCTGACCCTCACCCTGTGCCCCCCCAAGGAGCCCCCCGGAAGGAGGTGTACTTCATGGGGCTGATCGATGTGCTGACGCAGTACGACGCCCGCAAGAAGGCAGCGCACGCTGCCAAGACCGTGAAGCATGGGGTGAGCCCCCCCCCCCCAAAAAAAAACAACTCATGGGGGGGGGCTGCTGGGACACCTCTTCAACCTCCCCCCTCCGTGAAAAAAATTAGGGGTGAAGGGTTATTTCCTCGCTGTTGGAGTGGGAAGCAGAGGGAGGAGGGTTGGGGTGTATTTTGTATGGGGGGGTTAAAGGGGGGGGAGCTGCTGTTGGGGCCATCAGAGGTGAAACTGGGGGGGGCTTTGGTGAATTGGAGGGCTGGGGGTTATGGTGTGCTGGGGGGTGGTAAATGGGGGACTGAATGGGAGTGGCCACGTGAGGAATCGCAGGTAAATTTGAGGGGGGGGGGGAAGGGTTGTCCTTGATGAATTGGAGGTGTGGGGGCTGTGGTGATTTTTTCTCGGGGGAGCGTGATGGGTGACAATGGGGGGAGACAAGAAGGGGGGGTGATTTGAAAGGGGTTCTTGGGGAATTTTGGGGGGGTTCCGGGGGCTCTGGAGGGGCCTCTGTGCCCCCCTGGGGGGGGTCCTCACTGCTGTCCCCCCTCCCCCCGTCCAGGCAGGGGCTGAGATCTCCACGGTGCACCCGGAGCAGTACGCCAAGCGCTTCCTCGACTTCATCACCAACATCTTTGCTTAGCGGACCCCCCCGCCCCCCTTACCTCAGGGCCAGCCCCCGCCCCGCCCCCTCCCAGCTCCGGGACCAGAGCTCCCCCCCCCCCCCCCCATCTCCATCCTGGGACTTTGCCCCCCCCTCCCTCCCTCCCTCTCCCATTGAGCCTCTTCTCCCCCCCCCCCGGTCTCTGGGTTTGCTTCTCAAGTGCCTTAACTTCAAGGAGGCGGGGGGCAGCGGGGGGGGGGCATGCAATAATATTGGGGCTCCCCCCCGCCTCCGCCCCCCTCACTCAATGTGGGGGTCATTAAACACTAATTGCTGGTAGAGGGGATGGGCTGCGCTGAGGTGGCCAGGAGGGGGGGGGGGGCTGACCCCTATTCTGAGTTCCCCCCTCCCCCAAGCACCAATGGGACCCGGGGGGCAGCTATCAAACATCCCCCTTCCCCCCCCCAAAGCTCCGTTACCAGCAGGGTGCCCCCCCAGGGCCCCCCCACCGGACACTGAAATAAATTATTGAACTGTCGCCGGCTTTGCTCTGTTACCGGACTCCCCCCCCTCCAGCCTCCCCGGTTCCTCCCCCCTTTTCCATCACCCGCCGTTGCCATGGTGCCCGCCCCCCCTTCATCCTCTCGCGATACTTCGCACCGTTACCATGGTACTCACACCCGTCCTTCATCTTCTCGCGATACTTCGCACCGTTACCATGGTACTCGCACCCGTCCTTCATCCTCTCGCGATACTTCGCACCGTTACCATGGTACTCGCACCCGTCCTTCATCCTCTCGCGATACTTCGCACAGTTGCCATGGTCCGCGCCCCCGTTGCCATGGCGGCCCCGCCCCGCTCGGTCACGTGACGCTGCGCGACGCCGCTCCGCTCCGGGCTGGGCCGCCCCCGCCATGAAGCGGCCGCGGGGTGAGGGCGGGCCGGGGGTCCGGGGGGGGGTCGTGGGGGGGACCCGCAGCCCCGCACAGCGCGGGGGGGGGGCGGGGGGTGGGTTGTCGCGATAGAAAAAACGGGGGGGGGCCGCTTTGCCGTCGTAGGGCCGCGCAGCGGGGTGGGGAAGGGGCGCGTGGGGGGGGGGCGGTGCCGTGACCCCCCCCCCCCATTTCGCGCCCCCTCCCCGCAGCCCCCGGGAGCGGCCCGCGCTGAACCCCCGCGTCCTCCGCTGCCGCTGCGCCCCATGGGCTCACCAGGTGGGTGCCACCCCCCCCCAAAAAATGGGACCCCCCCAAAGCGGGACCTTCCTCAGAATGCGCCCCCCCCCAAAGCTGGGGCCTTTCATCCAATGGGACCCCCCCAGAATGGGGCTGTCCTCCAAATGGGACCCCCCCACATCCAAAATGGGACCCTCCCACCCAAGTAGAGCCCCCCACCCCACATGGGAGCCCTCCCCCAAAACGTGACCCCCCCACACCCCACCGTGGGACTCTCCTCCAAATGGGACACCCCCAAAATGGGGAACCCCCCCCCACTTCCAAAATGAGGCTTGTCATCCCAGTGGGACCCCCCCCCCCAAAATGAGAGCTTCCTCAAAATGGGAACCCCCCCCCCCCCAAAATGGGACACCCTCATCCCAATGGGACCCCCACCCCCAAAATGAGGCCTCCCATCCAAACGAGACACCCCCAAAATGGGACCCCCCCCACTTCCAAAATGAGACTTGTCATCCCAATGGGACCCCCCCCACCCCCAAAATGAGACCTTCCTCAAAATGGGAACCCCCCCAAAATGGGACCCCCCCACTCCCAAAATCAGACTCCCCCGTCCAAATGGGACCCCCCCCCAAAATGACATTCTTCTCAAGATGGGACCACCCCCAAAATGGGAACCTCCCCCCCCTCAGGAAAAAAATGGGACCTTCTCCAAACTGCGACACCCTCAAATGCGACCCCCCCCCCCCCCCCAAGAATGCCCCCCCCTTAAAGTGGGACCTCCTCCAGGTGGGACCCCCAGCCCAAAAGGAGAGCTCTTATCCAAACTTCCCCCCCCCTCAGAATAAAAAGGAAGGCAACCCCTTTTTCCCATAGGACCCCCCTCAAAATGCCCCCCCCAACCCCAAATTGGGATCCCTTCTGTTAAAGTGGAACCCCCCCCTCTTTGGAAAACTGCTCCCCCCCCCATCGAAAACCACAAATGGATGCACCCCCCTCCCCCCATCCTCTCTGGGTCTTTTGGGGTTGGGGGGGGCACAGTCTGATCTCTGAGCCCTGGGTTCTTTTTTTTTTTTGGGGGGGGTGGTTACATGGGGGGTGCCCACACCACTCGTCCCCTGGGTTTTGGGGGGGGGGGGCATAAGTCAGGTTGTGACCCCTGGGTTGGAGGTGGGGGGGTACAGTTAAGTCTGATTCCTGGGCTGGAGGGGGGCAAGAGGGCTGGGGGGGCCAAAGTCTGATCTTTGACCTGTGGGGGGGGGGGGCACAAGGGTTGGGGGGGGCACAGTCTGGTCTCCAAATCTTGGATTGGGGGGGGTACATGGGGGTGACCCCCCCACCTGACCCCTGGGTTTTGGGGGGCTGTGGGTGGACATTGAGGGTGGGGGGCTGTAAGTCAGTGTGTGACCCCTCTGTTGGGGGGGGGTGCAGTCTGATCTCTGAGCCCTGGGTTGGGGGGATGAATGGGGCTGAGGGGGTCTTGTCTCCAACTCTTGGATTGGGGGGGGGTACATGGGGGGTGCCCCCACCACTCAACCCCTGGGTGTGGGGGGGGGAGAAGGGGGGGGATAAGTCAATCTGTGACCAACTCTGTTGGGGTGGGGGGGGCACAGTCAGGTGTGGGACCCCCTGAGTTGGGGGGGCACCAGGGGTTGGAGGGGCTGCCCTCTGATCTCTGACCCATGGGGGGGTATCACTGATGTACTTGGGGGGGGGCGTGTACATTGGGGTACCCAACCCCCCCTCATCACTCCCTCCATCTCCTGGAAGGGGGGGGGACACGAGGCTGCCCCGCCATGTGACCCCTGGATTTTTTGGGTGGGGTGGATGGGGATGTATATAGGGGGGGACGTATGTGGGGGGACGTATGTGAGGGGGTGTATTTGGGGGTACCCTACACCCCCCCCATCATCCCCCCCATCACCCCTTCCCCATCTCCTGGAGAGGGGGAGGGGGGGGACACATGAGGATGCCCCACCACGTGACCCCTGGATTTTGGGGGGGGGTGAGGGAAATGTATATGGGAGGGGACAGATATATGGGGGGGTGTGCATGGGGGGGGTGTACATGGGGGGGTGTATATGGGGGTACCCGGCCCTCCCCATCATTCCCCCCCATAACTCCCCCCCCATCTCCTGGAGGGGGACGACGACACATGAGGGTGCCCCACCACGTGACCCCTGGATTTTTTTGGGAGGGGGGGATGTGTATGGGGGGGGTGTACATGGGGGTGTACACTGAGGGTGTATATGGGGATATCCGACCCCCCCCCATCATCGCCCCCCCATAACCTCCCCCATAACCCCCATAACCCCATAGCCCCTGGAGAGGGGGGGATGACATATGAGGGTGCCCCACCACGTGACCCCTGGATTTTTTTTGTGCGGGGGGGGGGGTGTATGGGGAGGTGTACATGGGGGGTGTACATCGGGGGGGCTGTATATGGGGGGTGTACATGGGGGGTGCATATGGGGATACCTGACCCCCCCATCATCGGCCCCCCATATCTCCCCCCCCATCTCCTGGAGGGGGGGGACGACATATGAGGGTGCCCCACCACGTGACCCCTGGATTTTTTTGGGGGGGGGATGTGTATGGGGGGGTGTACATGGGGGGGCTGTATATGGGGTGTGTACGGGGGGGGCTGTATATGGGGGTGTACGTGGGGGGTTCATGGGGGTACCCGACCCCCCCTGCCCTCACGCCCCCCTCCCGCAGTGTCGCTGCTGCTGTCCAGGATGGCTGCGTGCGGAGGAACGACGGCCACGAGCGGCACCGCGACGGCGGCTCCGGGCGGGGGGGGGGCGGGAGGCGGAGGGGGAGGGGGGGGCGCGGGGGGGGGCGCCCCGCCGGCCGGGGGCGGCGCCAAGACGAGGCTGACGGTGCCGCGCCGGGTTTGGGACGCGGTCCGCACGCAGCGCGCGGCGCAGCTGGCCCGGCTGAGCGACGAGGCGCGAGTGCGCGTGCGCGTGGACGCCGAGGCCTCCGACATCGTCGTGCTGCAGCTCAGCGCCGCCGCGCCGAACGCGGGCGGAGCGCCGGGCCGGCTGTGCCCCGCCAGGAAGGCGCTGAAGGCTCTGCTCAAGGAGACCGAGAAGGAGCTGAAGAAGGCGCGGCAGCGCCCCGCGCCGGGCGGGACGGGGGGCGGCGGCGGCGGCGGCGGCGGCGGCGGCGGGGGGGCGGCGGCCCCGTACGCGACGGGGGGCGGGGGGGGCGGCGAGGAGGAGGAGGGCGAGCGGCAGTGCCCGATCTGCCTCGGGGACATCGAGCAGAGGAAGACGCTGGAGCACTGCCGGCACTCGTTCTGCGCCGCCTGCATCGCGCGGGCGCTGCAGGTGAAGACGGCGTGCCCCGTGTGCGGCCGCTTCTACGGGCGGCTGGTGGGCAACCAGCCCCACGACGGCCGCATGCTGGTCAGCCGCGACGCCGCGCTGCCGCTGCCGGGCTACGAGCGGTACGGGACCATCGTCATCCAATACGTGTTCCCGCCCGGCGTGCAGGGGGTAAGGGGGCGGGGGGCGGAAACGGGGGCGGGGGGTGGGGGGTCGTGGGGTGAGCGGTGGGGGCACGGGGGGAAGAGTGGGGTCTGGCGTGAGGGCGGGGGCTGGGGGGTCGTGAGAGGTCGTGGGGCGAGGGGTGGGGGCACGGGGCGGAAAGTGGGGGCTGGGGGCTGGGGTGGGGGGGAAGAGTGGGGGGCTGGGGCGAGGGGGGGTTAGGGGTCATGGATGGGGTGAGGGGCGCGGGGCGGAAAGTGGGGGTCTGGGGTCTGGGGTGGGGGGGATGGGGGGTCGTGGGGTGAGGGGTGGGGGCACGGGGGGAAGAGTGGGGGCTGAGGGGGGATAGGGAATTGGGGGGCGTCGTGGGGTGAGGGGTGGGGGGGAAGAGTGGGAGTCTGGCATGAGGGCGGGGGCTGGGGGGTCGTGGGAGGTCATGGGGCGAGGGATGGGGCACGGGGCGGAAAGTGGGGGTGTGGGGAGGGGGGTGGGGGGTCGTGGGGTGAGCGGTGGGGGCACGGGGTGAAGAGTGGGGTCTGGGGTGAGGAGTGGGGGGGAAGAGTGGGGGTCTGGGGGGAGGGGGGGTTAGGGATCATGCATGGGGTGAGGGGCACGGGGAGGAAAGTGGGTGTCTGGGGTGGGGGGTATGGGGGGTCGTGGGGTGAGGGTGGGGGCACGGGGGGAAGAGTGGGGTCTGGGGTGAGGGGGGATAAGGAGTCGGGGGGGGTCGTGGGGTGAGGGGTGGGGGGGAAGAGTGGGGGTCTGGGGTGAGGGGGTTAGGGGTCATGCATGGGGTGAGGGGCACGGGGGTGTCTGGGCTGTTAAGGGGGATGGGGGTCATGGAGGGGGATATGGGGTATGAGGGGGGTCATGGGGTGAGGGGTGGGGGCGTGGGGGAAGAGTGGGGGTCTGGGGTGTGGAGAGGGGGGTGAGGTGAGAGGTGGAGGTATGGGGGGGAAGAGTGGGGTCTGGGGTGTGGGGAGGGGGGTGAGGTGAGAGGTGGAGGTATGGGGGGGAAGAGTGGGGTCTGGGGTGTCAGGGGGGATAGTGGCATCGTGGGGTGGTCACGGGGTGGGGGGCACAGGGGAGTTTGGGCTGTTGGGGGGGATGGGGGTCATGGAGGGGGATACGGGGGAAGAGGGGGGGGTCTGGGGTGTGAGGGGGGATGGGGGGTCATGGAGTGGGATGGAGGGGGACACGGGGTGACGGCAGGGGAGGGTCGTGGGGGGATGGGGAGGGGGCAAGAGGAGGATGGAGGGGGGCTGGGGGTCGTGGGGGTTTGTGGAGTGTAATGGAGGGGGACACGGGGTGAGGGGTGGGAGTACGGGGAGGAAGTGTGGGAGTCTGGGTTGAGGGGGGGATGGGGGTCGTGGGGGGTCGTGGGGTGAGGGGTACAGGGGTGTCTGCGTTGTTGGGGGGGGATGGGGGTCGTGGAGTGGGATGGAGGGGGATACGGGGGGAGGGGTGGGGTACAGTGGGGGAAAGTGGGGGTCTGGGGTGTGGGGGGGATAGGGGTCATGGGGTGAGGGGTGAGGGTACAGGGGGGAAGAGTGGCGGTCTGGGCTGTTGTGGGGATGGGGGGGTCGGGAGGTGGGGACATGGGGGGTAGAGTGGCATCCTGGGCTGTAGGATGGGGGGGCTGTGACCCAGGGTGACCCCTCGGTGCCCCCCCAATGCTGTCCCTGGCTGACCCCAAATTCTTCTGGGTGCCCCCATATGCAGATGGGTGCCTGGGACCCCCTAAAACTCCCTAGTTGCCTCCACACCCAAATAGGTGACCCCCGGGTGCCCCCAACTCCCCCCCAGTTGCCTCCCAAATCCCTCTGAGTGCCCCCACAACGAAACAGGTGATCCCTGGGACCCCCAAACCTCTCCAGGTTCCCCCCCCAAGTCCCCCTGGTTGCCCCCACACCCAGATAGGTGACTCCCAGGTGCCCCCAAACCCCCCACGGACACCCCAGACCCTCCTGATCGCCTCCCCAATCCCCTTCTCGTGCCTCCATCCCCCTCCTGGTGCCCCCAGGCCCCCTCAATTCCCCCCGAGCCCCCACGGGTGCCCCCAACTCCCCCCAAGTTGCCCCCCAAATCCCTTTGGGTGCCCCCACACCCAAATTGGTGACACCTGGGACCCCCAAACCTCTTCCAGGTGCCCCCAAATCCCCCATGGGTGACCCCAACTTCCCTTCTATTGCCCCCCAAACCCCTCTGGTTGCCCCCACATCTGGATAGGTGACCCCCAGGTGCCCCCAAACCCACCACAGACACCCCAGACCCCTCCTGATCGCTTCCCCAACACCCTCCTGGTGCCCCCTGGCCCCCTCAATTCCCCCCACACCCAAATTGGTGACATCTGGGACCCCCAAACTTCTTCCAGGTGCCCCCAAACCCCCATGGGTGCCCCCAGCTCTCCTTCAGGTTACCCCCCAAGCCCCCTCGTTGCCCCCACACCGAAATAGACAACCCTAAGGTGCCCCCAAATCCCCCATGGGTGACCCCAACTTCCCCTCGGCTGGCCCCCAAACCCCTCTGGTTGCCCCCACATCCGGATAGGTGACCCCTGGGACCTCCAAACCTCTTCCAGGTGCCCCCAAACCCCCACGGGTGCCCCCAACTCCCCCCCAGTTTCCCCCCGGCTCCCCACGGGTGCCCCCTCACCCACACGGGTGACCCCTGCGCCCCCCAGGCGGAGCACCCCAACCCGGGCGTGCGGTACCCCGGCACCACGCGCGTGGCCTACCTGCCCGACTGCCCCGAGGGCAACAAAGTGCTGGGGCTGTTCCGAAAGGCGTTCGAGCAGCGCCTCACCTTCACCGTGGGCACCTCCATGACCACCGGGCGGGCCAACGTCATCACCTGGAACGACATCCACCATAAAACCAACTGCTCCGGGGGGCCGCAGCTGTAGGCGTGCGGGGCTGAAAGGGGGGCGGGGGGAGGCGGGGGAGGGGGCTGAGCTGGGGGGCGGGCTGAAGGGGGGGAGATGTGGGGGGGGAGATGTGGGGCGAAGAGGGTAGGTGTGGGATGGAGAGGGCTGTGGGGCGAGGGGGTTGAGGGGGGGGAGCTGTGGGGTGGGTGAGGGGGGTAAGCGTGGGGTGGGGGGAGCTGTGGGGTGAAGAGGGGGTAGGTGTGGGGGGAGGGGGGGTGGGGTGAAGGGGGAGGAGCTGTGGGGTGAGGGGATGTGGGGTGGGCGGTTGTGGGGTGAGGGGGGTGTGGGGTGAGGAGGGGCAGCTGTGGGATGGGGTGAGGACGGTAGGTGTGGGGTGGAGGGGGCTGTGGGGTTGGGGGGGAGGTGTGGGGTGAGGGGGGTAGGTGTGGGGTGAGGGGCTGTGGGGTGAAGAGGGTAGGTGTGGGATGGAGAGGGTTATGGGGTGAGGGAGTGTGGGATGGGGGGTTGTGGGGTGAGGAGTGGCAGCTGTGGGGTGGGGTGAGGGTGGTAGGTGTGGGGTGGGGGGGGTAGGTGTGGGATGGGGGGAGCTGTGGGGTGGGGATGTGGATTGAAGGGGGTAGGTGTGGGGTGGAGTGGGATGTGGGGTGAGGGGAGTTGTGGGGTGAAGAGGGGGAGCTGTGGGGTGGGGGGTGAAGGGTGTAGGTGTGGAGTGGAGAGGGCTGTAGGGTGAGAGGAGTTGTGGGATGAAGGGTGTAGATGTGGGATAGAGGTGAGGGGGGTGTGGGGTGAAGGGGGGAGCTGTGGAGTGGGGTGAGGGGAGTTGTGGGGTGGGAGTGTAGGGTGAAGGGAGCAGATGTGGGATGGAGAGGGCTGGAGGTGTGGGGTGGAGGGAACTGTGAGGTGAGGGGAGTTGTGAAAAGGGGGAGCTGTGGGGTGAGGGGGGGCGTGGGGTGAAGGGGGGAGAGCTGTGGGGTGGGGGGAACTGTGGGATTAGGGGAGCTGTGGGGTGGGAGGGAGCTGTGGGGTGGGGTGTATCTGTGGGTGGGAATTGGGGTGGAGAGGGGAAGGCTGTGGGGAGCTGCTGGCTGTGGGGGGGGGAGCTTCGGGACGGGGAGTTCGTTGGCTGTGGGGTGGGGGAGCTGAGGTGGCTGTGGGGTGAGGGGGGTGGGTGTGGGGAGCTGGGCTGGGGGTAGGGAGGGCTTTGGGATGAGGAGGGTTGGGTGGGGGGTTAGCCGTGGAGTGGGGGGGGGGGGGGGGGGTAGGTGTTTGATAGGGGAGGGGAGCTGTGGGGTGGGGGGCCTTAGCTTTGGAGTGGGGGGAGCTGGGGGGGGATCCGTAGGGTGGGAAGGGGCTGTGGGTTGGGGCGGGGGGAGCTGTGGGGTGTGGAGCCGTTGTCGTTGGGGGGGCAGAGTGGTGTGACTGCCCCCCCCCCCCCCCCGCAAATCCCCCCCAACCCCCCCAGGTTCGGGTACCCCGACCCCACATACCTGAGCCGCGTGCAGGAGGAGCTGCGTGCAAAGGGCATCACTGAGGACTGACGGGGGGGGCAGCGGGGGGGCTCTGAGGGGGGGGCGCGGTGCCCCCCCAACCCTGACACGGCTGGATGGACAGATGGACGACATACTGTACGTAAACACCCCCCCCCCCCGGGCAGACAGACGGACAGATGGGGGGGTGCCCCTGGGGGGGGTGGGTGCTGGGTTAATTTATTTTTTGTTTTTATTTCCCCCTCCCCCCCATTCTGTAACTTTGACCCAATAAAGATATGCAAAGGGAGCGTGGGGGTCACCTGTGGGGGGGGGTCACTGTGTTATGGGGACACCGAATGGGGACAGGAACGTGGGGGGGACATTGGGGTGGGGACATGGATGGGACATAGGGACAGGAATGTGGGGATGTTGGGGGGGACATTGGGATGGGGAGGTGGGGGTGGGGATATGGGGACAGGGATATTGGAATGGGGGCATTGGGGTGGGAACTTTGGGACGGAGATATTGGGAGAGGGACGTTAGGATGGAGGACATGGGGGGGGACATTGGGGTGGGAACTTCGGGTTGGAGATATTGGGATGGGGACATTGGGATGGAGGACATGGGGGGGCATTGGGATGGGGACATTGGGATGGAGATATCGGGACAGGGACATTGGGATGGAGGAAATGGGGGGGACATTGGGGTGGAGATACTGGGACAAAGACAGTGGGATGGAGGACGTGGGGGGGGGACATTGGGATGGGGACATGGGGACATTGGGGTGGGGACATTGGGACAAGGACATTGGGATGGGGACATGGGGATGGAGGACATGGGGGGGCATTGAGATGGGGATGTGAGGGTGGGGACATTGAGTGGGGACAGGGGGACAGGGATGGGGACAGTGGGGTGGGACACTGGAGTGAAGACATCGAGTGGGGACATAGATCTGACATGGGGACACTGAGGTGAGGGACGTTGGGGCGGGGATGTGAGGATGGGGACACAGGAATGGGGACATTGGGATTGGGACGTGAATGAGACGTGGGGACGGGGTTGGGGGGACAGTGGGGTGGGGGACATGGGGGTGGGGGCACCGGGAGGGGGACGTTGGGGTGTGATAATGGGATGGGGTATGGGGACGGGAACACGGGAATAAGGACGTTTTATGGGGACGCTGAGTGGGGACGTCGGGGTGGGACTGAGCTGCAGATCCGTGGTTTCTGGGTGGTGGGACCCCCCCGGAGACCCCCGTCCCCGTGTCACCACCCGTGTCACCACCTGCCACCGAGGGCACCCTGCAGCGCCGGACACTGCGTGGGAGCGCCAAGCCCCGCCCCTTCATTTGCATATGCAACCCCGTATACAATCACCCAGAGCCACGCCCCTTCGGACCACGCCCACATTTAAACCACGCCCCCTTCAGACCACACCCGCATTTAAAACCACGCCCCCTTCGGACCACGTCCGCCATTTAAAACCACGCCCCTTCAGACCACGCCCCTTCAGACCACGCCCCCTTCAGACCACGCCCCCCGCCGCAGGCCGAGCACCGCGGGCGCTCCCTGTGTGCCCCCCCCTCAATTGAGCTCAGTGAGGCCCCAAGGACCCCCAAATCCCCTATAGGACCCCCCCCATGGGACCCTTTATGACCCCCCCCAGGCCCTCTCAGACCCCACAGCTCACCCCACGCCGCCCTCAGCTGACCCCCCAGACCCCCCCCACCCCCCATAAGTGACCCCCATCCCAAGACCCCTTCCACAATCCCCCCAGACTCCCACAGCGCACCCCGCAACCCCCCCCCACACCCCACAGCCCCCCTAAACCCCTTAAGCTGACCCCCCCCAGAACCCCCACTCTCCCGTAAGTCGCCCCCACCCCATAGGGCCCTTTTTACAACGCCCCCCCCAGCCCCCATGCGTGCCCCCAGACCCCACAGCCCCCCACCCTCCCTGAGATGCCCCCCGATGCCCCCCCAGCGCTCCCCCCATAGTATTATTATATGAACGAACACAGCAGCGCCGGCTCTCATTAAAATCTCACAGTTTGGGTAGAAAAGGGCGGGGGGGGGGGGGCAGCCCCCCACTCTGGGGGTCCCGAGACGGTGGGGTGGGGGGGTCCGGGGGGGGCACAGACTTGGCACAAAACGCCCCCACGGGGGGAGGGGGGAGGGAATAGAAAACCGAGTCCAGGGGGGCGGCGATGGGACCCCCCCCATCCCAACGTGGTACAAAAAGAGCTAAAAATGCCACCGTGGCGGCGGTGGGGGTGGTGGGCACGGCGGGCAGCGTGGCGGCTGCCATCGCAACGGTGGTGGCCACAGGGGTGGGCAGGGTGGCCACCATAGCAACGGTAGTGGCCACAACGGCCGTGGGGGTCGTGGAGGTCATGGAGGTCGTGGTGGTGGCCATGATGGGCAGCAGGGTGGCCACAAATCCAACGATGGTGGCCACAGGGGTGGGCACAATGGCAACTGTCATGGCGGCCACAATGGCAACGGTGGTGGCTGCGCTGCTGGCCATGGCGGTCGCAGTCCCTGTGGTGGTGGCCACGGTGGGCAGCGTGGTGGTCACAACCGAAACGATGGAGGCTGCAGTGATGGGCACGGTGGCCGCCGTGGTGATGGTGCTGGGCAAAGCCTTGGTGATGGTGGTGGGCATGGTGGCCACAATGGCAACGGTGGTGGCCACGGTGGTCGCAGTCCTTCAGGGGGTGGCCGTGGTGGTCAACTTGGTGGCCACAATGGCAACGGCGGTGGCGGCCATGATTGTTGCAGTCCCTGTTGTGGTGGCCGCGGTGGTCAGCGTGCTGGCCACAACGGCAACGGTGGTGGCTGTGGTGATCACAAGAGCGGCCACGATCACGCTGCGGTGCTCACGGTGGTGGCCGTGGTGGTGCCAAAGCGGCCAGAGCTGCTGCGGTGGCGGTGGCGGTGGCGGTGGTGGCGGTGGTCCCAATGATGCGTGGCAGCAGCCGTGGCGGTGCTTACAGTCACTGTGGTGGTGGCCACGGCCGTCTCAGTGGAGGCCACGGCAGCCACAACAGCGGCCAGAATTTGGTGGCCATGGTGCAGCGACCACCCGACGTTGGCAGCCACTGTGACCGAGCCGGCTGCGGTATCCGTGGCACCCAAAGGACGCAAAGAGCCCAAAGTCCCCATGGCACCCAGAGTACCCACAGTGCCCGAAGTACTCAAAGGACCCGAAGGACCCGTGGCACCCACGTTCCCAAAGTGCCCAGAGTCCCCGTGGTGCCCGCAGTGCCCAATGTCCCCAATGTCCCCACTGTGCCCAAAGGACCCAAAGTACCCAAAGTGCCCAAAGAACTCAAAGTGCCCAAAGTACCCAAAGTGCTTGTGATGCCCAAAGTGCCCAAAGAACTCACAGAACCCAAAGTGCCCAAAGTCCCCGCAGTGCCCACGGCACCCACAGTGCCCAAAGGACCCAAATTACCCAAAGGACCCAAAGGACCCATGGCACTCACAGTTCCCACAGTGCCCACAGTGCCCAAAGGACTCATGGCACCCAAAGGGTGCCCAAAGTGCCCAAAGTCCCCGCAGTGGCCATGGCACCCACAGTGCCCACAGGACCCAAAGTCCCTGTGATGCCCAAAGTGCCCAAAAAACTCAAAGTACCCGAATTACCCAAAGTTCCCACAGTGCCCATGGCACCCACAGTGCCCAAAGGACCCAAAGGACCCATGGCACCCAAAGGGCGTCCAGAGTGCCCAAAGGGTGCCCAAAGTGCCCATGGCACGCACAGTGCCCAAAGTGCCTGTGATGCCCAAAGAACTCAAAGTACCCAAATTACCCAAAGTTCCCACAGTGCCCAAAGGACCCAAATTACCCAAAGGACCCAAAGTACCCATGGCACCCACAGTTCCCAAAGTGCCCACGGTACCCAAAGGACCCATGGCACCCAAAGAGTGCCCACAGTGCCCACGGCACCCACAGTGCCCAGAGGACCCAAAGTCCCTGTGATGCCTCAGTCCCCAAAATGCCCAAACTACCCAAAGTTCCCACAGTGCCCACGGCACCCAAAGTGCCCAGAGGCCCCAAAGTCCCGCAGTGCCCACGGCACGCAGTGCCCGAAGTGCCCGAAGTGCCCGAAGTGCCCAAAGTCCCCGCGATGCCCGCAGTGCCCGAAGTTCTCCAAGCGCCCGGAGTCCCGCGGTGGCCGCGGCGCGGGGCTAATTGCCCAGCATGCACTTGAAGCGATTCTTGAAGAAGAAGAGGCCGTGTTTGAGGCGGGCGCCGTCGTCGCGGCTGCCGGGGTACCGGTACCGGGCGTAGAGCCGATCCGCCTCCGACTTGCGCCACGGCAGCGCCAGCTTGGAGGCGTGATCCACGACCACGTCCTCGCAGGAGCCCACGTGCAGCACCCCCAGCCCGTCAATGAAGAACTCTGGGCGGGACACGGAGCGGCCGCGTGGACACCACTGCGACCCACGGCGACGCGACCCCCGCCCCATAGACGCCCCACCACCCAACGACCCCAGAGATAAACCTTGGTGACCCCCATGAGCCCATACCCCCACCCCAAAGGTACCCTTTGATGATCCCTGTGACCGCATAACCCCACCCCATAGACTCCCCACCACCCAATGACCCCACTGACACCCCTTGGTGACCCCCGTGACCCCATAACCCCCACCCCACAGACCCCCACGACCCCACTGACACCCCTTGGTGACCCCCGTGACCCCATAACCCCCACCCCACAGACCCCCACGACCCCACAGATACCCCTTGGTGACCCCCATGACCCCCACCCCACAGATACCCCATAACCCAATGATCCCCCCCCAATAGACACCATGAACCCCCCCATGACCTCAGAACCTGTGCTCACAGACCCCCCATAACCCCACAGGCCCCCTTAACCGCCCTGCCCCCCCACGACCCCCTGACCCCCCACGACCCCCATGACTCCATAACCCCCTGCCCTCCCATGACCCCCTCACCGCCATAACCCCACAGACCCCCATGATTCCACAGACCCCCGTAACCCCCCTGCCCCCCCGTGACCCCATGACTCCCCACGTGACCCCCATGACCCCATAACCCCCTACCCCCCATAATCCCCCCACCCCCCATGCCCCCCCGACACCTCACGTGACCCCTCACGACCCCATAAACCCCCACCCCTCCATGACCCCCTGACCCCCTGGGAGACCCCACAGACCCCCATAATCCCACAGACCCCATGACCCCTCCACCCCCCCATGACCCCCTGACGCCCCAGGTGACCCCATGACCCCATAACCCCACGACCCCCATAACTGCCCCCACCCCCCCCTTGACCCCACAGACCCCCCAAGTGACCCCATGACCCCATAACCCCCCTCCCCCCCACAACCTCCATAACCTCCCATATCCCCACAGACCACCATGACCCCACAGACCCTCATAACCCCACCGACCCCCATAACCCCCCCACCCCACACGACCCCCTGACCCCCACGTGACCCCTATAACCCCATAACCTCCTGCCCCATGACCCCCTGATCCTCCATAAACCCACAGACCCCAATGACACCCACGCCCCCCCATGACCCCATAACCCCCCACGACCCCCTGACCCCCCATAACCCCACAGACCCCATGACCCCACAGACCCCCCCATGACCCCCTGACCCCCCACGACCCCACAGACCCCCATGACCCCATAACTCCCCACCCCCCCATGACCCTACACACCCCCACGACCTCCTAACACCCCATGACCCCCAGTTCCCCCACATGACCCCTATGACCCCATAACCCCCCTCCTCCCCACGACCCCCTGGCCCTCCATAAGCCCCCTGCCCCCCCATGACCCCCTTATCCCCCATAACCCCACAGACCCCCATAACCCCTTGACCCCCCATGACCCCTTTCCCCCCAATAACGCCCCGCCCTCCCATGACCCCCTGACCCCCATAATCCCTATGACCCTATAACCCCCCCTTCTCCCCAGGACCCCCTGATCCCCCATGTGACCTCCATGACCTCATAACCCCCCCTCCCCCCCACGGCCCCCTGAGCCCCCGTAACCCCACAGACCCCAATGACTCCACAGACCCCCATAACCCCCCCGCCCCCCCATGACTCCCAACCCCCCCATAACCCCACAGACCATCATAACCCCTTGACCCCCCATGACCCCACAGACCCCCCATAACGCCACAGATCCCCATAACCCCTCACCCCCCCACGACCCCCACGCGACCCCCACGACCCCATAACCCCCTCCCCCCCACGACCCCCTGACCCCCCATAACCCCACCGACCCCCGTGACCCCCCACCCCCTCACGACCCCCTGACCCCCCGCGAGCCCCCCGCCCCCCACGTGACCCCCACGACCCCCCGACCCCCCGTAACCTCCAAGACCCCCGCGACCCCACGGAGCCCACGCCCCCCCCCCGCGTGACCGCCGCCCCTCACCGAGATGCGCCACCCTGCGCAGCCTCGGGTCGAATCCGACCTGGCGGACTTTGTCGGTCCGCGCCAGGAAGAAGTTGACCACGCCGTCGGTGACCACGCAGCCCGGGAAGCCCGAGAGGCGGTGGTGGAAGCCGGGCCGCGCCCACAGGCAGTCGCCGCCCGCACCGCCGGGCCGCACCGACAGCCGCTGCCGGTACGTCGTGGTGAAGCCCGAGATCTCGCGGACAGCGCCGCCCACCTGCGGGAGGAGCGTGGGGCGCGCCGTGCGTGCGGGGTGCGGGAGTGGGGCGCGGGGTGCGGGAGTGGGGTGCGGGAATGGGGTGAGATGGGGGCTGCGGGAATGGGGTGAGATGGGGGTGCGGGGTGCGGGAATGGGGTGAGGTGGGAGGTGCGGGAGTGGGGTGCGGGGTGCGGGAGGAATGGGGTGCGGGAATGGGGTGAGATGGGGGTGCGGGGTGCGGGAGTGGGGCGCGGGAGTGGGGTGAGGTGGGAGGTGCGGAAGTGGGGTGCGGGGTGCGGGAGTGGGGCGCGGGAATGGGGTGAGATGGGGGTGCGGGAGTGGGGTGCGGGGTGCGGGAGTGGGGCGCGGGGTGAGAGAATGGGGTGAGGTGGGAGGTGCGAGAGTGGGGTGCGGGGTGCGGGAGGAATGGGGTGCGGGAATGGGGGGCGGGAATGGGGTGAGATGGGGGTGCGGGGTGCGGGAATGGGGTGAGATGGCGGTGCGGGGTGCGGGAGTGGGGCGCGGGAATGGGGTGAGATGGGGGTGCGGGGTGCGGGAATGGGGTGAGGTGGGAGGTGCGGGAGTGGGGTGCGGGAGGAATGGGGTGAGATGGGGGGTGCGGGAATGGGGTGCGGGGTGAGATGGGGGGTGTGGGGTGTGGAAATGGGGTGCGGGAGGAATGGGGTGAGATGGGGGGTGAGCGAATGGGGTATGGGAGTAATGGGGTGTGGGGGTAATGGGTGAGACTGGGGCTGTGGGGTGTGGGGTGCGGGAGTAATGGGGTGAGACTGTGGGGTATGGGGTGCGAGAATGGGGTATGGGTGTGGGACATGGCAATGGGGTGGGAGTAATGGGGTGAGACTGTGGGATATGGGAATGGGGTACGGGGTGCGGGAGTAGTGGGGTGAGACTGTGGGGTGCGGGAATGGGCTGTGGGGTGTGGGTGTGGGACGTGGCAATGGGATGTGGGAGGAATGGGGTGAGACTTTGGGGTGTGGGAATGGGGTGTGGGGTGAGACTGGGGGGTGTGGGGTGTGGGAATGGGGTTTAGGGTGTGGGAGTAATGGGGTGAGACTGTGGGGTGTAGGGTGAGACTGTGGGGTATGGGGTGCGAGAATGGGGTATGGGGTGTGGGTGTGGGACATGGCAATGGGGTGGGAGTAATGGGGTGAGACTGGGGGGTGTGGGAATGGGGTGCGGGGTGAGATGGGGGTGTGGGGGTAATGGGTGAGACTGGGGGTGTGGGGTGTGGGAATGGGGTGTGGGAGTAATGGGGTGAGGCTGTGGGGTGCGGGAATGGGGTATGGGGTGTGGGTGTGGGACATGGCAGTGGGGTGTGGGAGTAATGGGGTGAGACTGGGGGGTGTGGGAATGGGGTATGGGACTAATTGGGTGAGACTGTGGGGTGTGGGGTGCAGGGATGGGGTATGGGGTGTGGGGTGTGGGATACGGGGTATGGGATGCAGGGATGGGGTATGGGATGTGGGATATGGCAATGGGGTGTGGTAATGGGGTAAGGGGTGTGGGGTATGGCAATGGGGTGAGACTATGGGGTAAGGGGTGTGGGACATGGCAGTGGGGTGCGGGAGGAATGGGGTGAGACTGTGGGGTGTGGAGTGCGGGAATGGGGTATGGGGTGTGGGATACAGGATATGGGATGCAGGGATGGAGTATGGGATATGGCAATGGGGTGTGGGGTATGGCAATAGGGTGAGACTATGGGGTATGGGGTGTGGGAATGGGGTATGAGGTGTGGGATATGGCAGTGGGGTGTGGGAATAATGGGGTGAGACTATGGGGTATGGGCTGTGGGATATGGCAGTGGGGTGTGGGATATGGCAGTGGGGTGAGACAATGGGATGTGGGGTGTGGGAATGGGGTATGGGGTGAGATAATGGGGTATGAGGTGTGGGATATGGCAATAGCGGTGTGGGAGTAATGGGGTGAGACTATGGGGTGTGGGGTGTGGGAATGGGGTATGGGGTGTGGGATATGGCAGTGGGGTGGGGCTATGGGGATGGGGTGTGGGATGTGGCAATGAGGTGTGGGAATGGGGTGAGACAATGGGGTATGGGGTGCGGGAATGGGGGGCGGTGATGGGGTGTGGGAATGGGGTATGGGATATGGCAATGGGGTGCAGGAATGGGGGCGGTGATGGGGTGCGGGATGCTGACACCCCGCAGCGATGCCCTGACCCCACAGAGCACTGCGCCCCAAAGCACTGCGCCGATCCCATAAAACCAAAGGGTAATAGGGCCCCGCAGCTCCGGTTTTGGGGTCAGCTTGGGGTGTTGTTGGGGTTTTGGGGTGTTGGAGTGTTGGGGTGCAGTGGGATGTTGGAGTGCCGGGGTGTTGTTGGGGTGTGGGGGTGTTTTGGGGTGTTGTCGGGGTGTGGTGGGGGTGTTGCTGGGGGGGCAGGGTTTTGGGGTGTCAGGGTGCTGTTGGGGTGTGATGGTTTGGGGTCTTGGGGTGTCGTTGGGATGTCGGGGTGTTGTCAGGGTGTCGGGGTGTTGTCAGGGTGTTGGGGTGTCAGGATGTCAGGGCATTGTTGGGGTGTTTTTGGGGTGTTGTCAGGGTGTTGGGGTGCTGGGTTGTTGGGGTGGTGTTGGGGTGATGTTGGGGTGTGGTGGGGTGCCAGGGTGTTGTGGGGCCATTGTTGGGGTGTTGTTGGGGTGTCGGGTGATGTCGGGGTGTTGTTGGGGTGTTGTTGGCTTGTTGGGGACTGTTGCTGGGGTGTTGTTGGGGTGTCGGTGTGTTGTCAGGATGGGGTGTCAGGGTCTTGGGGTGCAGTGGGTTGTTGGGGTGTCAGTGTGTTGGGGTGTTGTTGGCGTCTCAGAGTGTTGTTGGGGGGTTGGGATGTCAGGGTGTTGTAGGGTTTGGGGGTGTTGTTGGGGAGGATCAGTGTGTTGGGGTGTATTGGGGTGTGGGTGTGTTGTGGTGCTGTTGGGTGTTGTGGGGCTGTTGTGGGGCACTGTGGGCTGTTGTTGGTTGTTGGGTACTGTGGGGCGCTGTAGGGTTGTTGTGGGGTTGTTGTGGGATGCTGTGGGCTGTTGTTGGGTGTTGTTGGCTGTCGGGCGCTGTGGGGTGCTGTGGAGTGTTGTGGGGTGCTGTCGGGTTGTTGTTGGGTGCTGTTGGGTGTTGGGCACTATGGGGCGCTGTGTGGGGCTGTTATGGGGCCCTGTAGGGTTGTTGTGGGGCTGTTGTGGGGCTGTTGTTGGGTGCTGTTGTGGGGCTGTTGTGGGGCTGTTGTGGGGTGCTGTAGGGTTGTTGTGGGGCTGTCGTTGGGTGCTGTTGGATGTTGTTGGGTATTTGGTACTGTGGGGTGCTGTGGGGCTGTTATGGGCGCTGTAGGGCTGTCGTGGGGCTGCTGTTGGGTGGTGTGGGGCTGCTGTGGGGCTGCTGTGGGGCAGTCGCGGGGCAGGACGGCCGCCTCCATACCAGGTCCAGGCTGGTGCGCTCCAACACGTCCACCATCTTCTCCAGCCGCGTCCGCGCCGTGAAGATGAAGTCGTCGTCCACCCACAGCACGTATTTGGTGCTCACCTGGGAGATGGCCAGGTTCCGCCCCGCGAACCAGCCCTGCACACCGTGTCAGCCCCACGGCCTGCCCCACACGGCCTGCCCCACACGGCCTGCCCCACACACGGCCCGCCCCACACGGCCCCTGCCCCACGGTGCCACCACCCCATCTTGTCCCCACGCCCCGCTCCCACCACCCCAGTGTTCCCCCTCCGCCCCGATGTCCCCACTCCGTGTCCCCATCACACCCCAATGGCCCCACCCTTTGGCCCCGCAGGACCCCGATGTCCCCCACCCCTCGATTCCACCACTCCAGCTCATCCCAGTGACCCCCACCCCCATCTTCCCACCACCCCGTGGTCCTATCAGACCTCGGTGACCCCACTCCACGTTCCCACCACCCCAATATCCTCACCCCCACGGTCCCACCGCCCCAGTGCCCCCCACCCCACGGTCCTAACAATGACCCCAATCCTTCATCCCACCGCCCCAATGCCCCCTACCCCACAATCCCACCACCCCAATGACCCCATCCCTCGCTCCCACCGCCCCAGTGCCCCCCACCCCAAGGTCCTATCAGACCCCGATGACCCCAACCTTCGATACCACCACCCTGATACCCCTCACCCCACAATCCCACAACCCCAATGACCCCAATCCTTCATCCCTCCACCCCGATGCCCCCCACCCCAAGGTCCTATCAGACCCCGATGACCCCAACCTTAGATACCACCACCCTGATACCCCTCACCCCACAATCCCACCACCCCAATGACCCCAATCCTTCATCCCTCCACCCTGATGCCCCCCACCCCAAGGTCCTATCAGACCTCAATGACCCCAACCCCTCATCCCACCACCCCGATGCCCCCCACCCCACAATCCCACCACCCCAATGACCCCATCCCTCGATCCCACCACCCCGATGCCACCCACCCCACAGTCCTATCAGGCCCCAGTGACCCCAACCCTCGATCCCCACCCCCCCGATGCCACCCGCCCCACAATTCCACCACCCCAAAGACCCCATCCCTCGATCCCACTACCCCAATGCCCCCCCCAAGGTTCTATCAGACCCCAATGACCCCAACCTTCGATACCACCACCCTGATACCCCCCACCCCACAATCCCACCACCCCAATGACTCCAAACCTTCATCCCACCACCCTGATGTCTCCCACCCCAAGGTCCTATCAGACCCCAATGACCCCAACCTTCGATCCCACCACCCCAATGCCCCCCACCCCACAATCCCACCACCCCAATGACTCCAAACCTTCATCCCACCACCCCGATGCCCCCCACCCCAAGGTCCTATCAGACCCCAATGACCCCAACCTTCGATCCCACCACCCCGATGCCCCCCACCCCACAATCCCACCACCCCAATGACCCCATCCCTCGATCCCACTACCCCACTGCCCCCCCCCAAGGTCCTGTCAGACCCCAATGACCCCAATCCTTCATCCCACCACCCCAATGCCCCCCACCCCAAGGTCCTATCAGACCCCAATGACCCCAACCTTCAATACCACCACCCCGATGCCCCCCACCCCACGGTCCTATCAGACCCCGATGACCCCAACCCTCGATCCCCACCCCCCCGATGCCACCCGCCCCACAATTCCACCACCCCGAAGACCCCATCCCTCGATCCCACTACCCCAATGCCCCCCACCCCAAGGTCCTATCAGACCCCAATGACCCCAACCTTCGATACCACCACCCTGATGTCTCCCACCCCAAGGTCCTATCAGACCCCAATGACCCCAATCCTTCATCCCACCACCCCAATGCCCCCCACCCCAAGGTCCTATCAGACCCCAATGACCCCAACCTTCGATACCACCACCCCGATGCCCCCCACCCCACAATCCCACCACCCCAATGACCCCATCCCTCGCTCCCACCACCCCGATGCCCCCCACCCCACGGTCCTATCAGACCCCGATGACCCCAACCCTCGATCCCCACCCCCCCACCGCCCCCCCCCGCGCCCCCGGCCCACCTTCCCGAAGGGCATGAGGTAGTGCTCCAGGTGGGGGCCCTGCAGGCTCTCGGGCCTCTGGCTGTCGTCGGCCACCACGATGGTGACGGTGGGGTAGAAGCGCCGGATGCTGGCGATGAGCGCCCGCAGTTTGTCGTAGCGCAGGAACGTCTTGGTGGCGATGGTCACCAGCGCCGTCACGTTGTACCCTGTGGGGGGGCCGTCAGCGCCCGCCCGGGGGGGGCTGGGTATCCGGGGGGGGGTTTTGGGGGGTCGCTCACCGCCGTCCCCATCGCCGTCCCCGGAGCCGTAGAGGCGGGGGGTGGGCGGGTGGCGGATGCGGATGGCGAAGGAGGCTTCGTGGCCGGGGGTGGAGAACTGCACTGCAGGGCAGAGGGGAGATTTGGGGGGGATCTGGGGGGGCCACGGTGCCCCAAACCGACCTGCGGCGGAGCATCCGTGGGGCCCTGTGGCCATTGTGCCCCCCCCCCCCCCCAGGTCCTGCTAGTGTCACCACATGGCCATCTCCCCCCCATCAATCCCATCATCGGCACCCCATGGCCATCTCCCCCCCCATCAATCCCATCATCGACACCCCATGGCCATCTCCCCCCCCATCAAACCCATCATTGGCACCCCATGGCCATTGTGCCCCCCCCCCCAGGTCCTGCTGGTGTCACCACATGGCCATCTCCCCCCCCATCAATCCCATCATTGGCACCCCATGGCCATTGTGTCCCCCCCCCCCCCAGGTCCTGCTGGTGTCACCCCATGGCCATCTCCCCCCCATCAAACCCATCATTGGCACCCCATGGCCATTGTGCCCCCCCATCAATCCCATCATTGGCACCCCATGGCCATTGTGTCCCCCCCCCCCCAGGTCCTGCTGGTGTCACCCCATGGCCATCTCCCCCCCCATCAATCCCATCATTGACACCCCATGGCCATTGTGCCCCCCCCCCCCCCAGGTTCCGTTGGTGTCACTCATCCCCCTCCCAGTCTCATTATTCTCACTCCATGGCCATCGTGCTTCCCCCCCCCAGGTCCCACTGGTGTCACTCCATGGCAGCCCTTCCCCCCCCCCCCAGGTCCCCTTGTGTCACAGCAGTGCCCCCCCCCCTCACTCCCCATGTCACCCACTGTGCCACCCCACCCACACTCCCATGCCACCCCCAGGTCCCCACTCCCTATGCCCCCCCCCACCACATCACCCCCAGTGCCCCCCTACCACGCCCCCCATGTCCCCCCCAGGTTCCTACCATCCATGTCCTCCCAGTACCCCTCCCCATGCCCCCCCATGGCCCCCCATGTCCCTACCACCCACGTGCCCTCCCTTGTCCCCCCAGTACCCCCCCCACACCTCACACCCCCACCATACCACCCCCAGGTCCCTACCACCCATTTACCCCCCACCCCACCCCCCACATCACCCTCAGTGCCCCCCTACCACGCCCCCCCATGTCACCCCCAGGAACTTACCACCCATGTGCCCCCCCCATCCCCCATTCCACCCCCAGGCCCTTATTACCCATGTCCCCCCAGTGCCCCCTTACCGCCCCCCCATACCACCCCCAGGTCCCTACCACCCACGTCACCCCCCCATCCCACGTCACCCCCAGTCCCACCCCACCCACGTGTCCCCCCCCCCACGTCCCCCCAGTCCCACCCCCCCAGCACACCGATGTCTGCGGTGTCGGGGTGGAACACGGTGTTGGTGTAGGTGACGAACTGCAGCTGCCTGTTCAGGTGATCCAGGCGGGCGGCCGCCAGCGACAGCTGAGCCCCCCCCCTCCCCGCGAAGCGTCACCCCCTCCACCTCCGCCGCCACCGCCAGCGTCCCCAGGGTGGCCGTCAGGTTCACCTGGGGGGGGACGACGACACACCGTGGGGTCCCGCTGGTGTCACCCCACGGCCATCTCCCCCCAGGTCCCATCATTGTCACCCCATGGCCATCCTGCCCCCCCCCATCAATCCCATCATTGTCACCCCATGGCCATCGTGCCTTCCCCCCCCCAGGTCCCATTGGTGTCACCCCACGGCCATCTCCCCCCATCCCCATCCCATCATTGGCACCCCATGGCCATCACCCCCCCCCCCCCCCAGGTCCCATTGGTGTCACTGCCCCCCTCCCAATCCCATCATTGTCACCCCATGGCCATCACGCCCCCCCCCGGATCCCATTGGTGTCACCCCACGGCCATCTCCCCCCCACCATCAATCCCATCATTGTCACCCCATGGCCATCGTGCCCCCCCCACACACACCCCCCTCCCGTGCCCCCCCGTACCTCATAGACCGTCCTGCTCGCTGCCTGCAGGCTGAGCCCTGTGGATTGAGGGGAGGATCAGGGGGGGCCCATCGGACCCCCCCATCGCATCTCCCCCAGCCCTTCCCCCCTCGTGCCCCCTTTCGTTGTGTCCCCAATGTCACCCCCCCGGCCCCCAACACGTGCCCCCCCCCCCAACGCTTGCTTCTCTCCAATGTGACCCCCCCCGTCCCCTGTGCCGCATTGTGCCCCCAGACCCCCAGCTTGAACCCCCTGGCCTCAAACGTGACCCCCCTTCCCCCCAACTTTCCCCCGTGCCCCCCCATTCCAAATCCCCACCTTCCCCCTCCCCCCCACCATATACCCCCCCACCTTCCCCCTCCCCCACACCCCCCAATTTCCCCCCCCCACCTACCCCATCGCCCCCCTCACACCAACCCCCCCCGTGCCCCCCCCATCGCCCCAAACCCCATCACCTTCTCCCTCCCCGCTCACGACCCCCAGTTTTCCTCCCAACCTTCCCCCCCCACCCCATCACCCCAAACCTTCCCCCTGCCCCCCCGACCCCCCACCTTTCCCCTTCCCCCTCCTACCCCCTCATTTCCCCCGCTCCCCCCCATACCCTCCATCCTCCCCCCCATACCCCCCCTCCCCATACCCCGACCTTTTCCCCCCCTCACCCCACACCCCCGTGCCCCCCCCCGCCCCCCCTCACCAGGCACCAGCACGGTCTGCAGCGGCCGCACCTCCACCCCCTGTGCCGGGTATTCCAGGGGGGAGTTGGCTCGCACCACCAGCAGGCGGTCAGCGGGGGATTGCACCCTACGGGGGGGTCGAGGGGGCAGGTTGGCTGGAGGGTCCCCCCCATACACTCCCCCAAACCCCCCCCGACCCCACAGGTCCCATCTCGCCCAGCATGGACACCATCGTTCCTTTCTGCTCTATAACGACATCAGGGTCCCCGCCCAGCCCCCCAAAGTCCCCCCAGCCCCATATGGCCCCTGGGGCCCCATTCAGCCCCGTACGGACCACAGGGTCCTTTTCTACCCTATATGGAGCTCAGGGTCCCGCCCAGCCCCATATGGACCCCATGTGCCCCACTCAGCCCCATATGGCCCCCAGGGTCCCATTCATCCCCGTGTGGCCTCCAGGGTCCAATCCTTTGCCATACTGACCCCGTGTGCCCCACCCAGCCCCATATGGCCCCCAGGGTCCCACTCTGGTCTATACGGCCCCCCGAGGTCTCATTCAGCCATATATGACCCCAGGGTCTCATTTGGCCCTATATGGCCCCTAGGGTCCCAGCCGACCCCATACGGACCCCATGTGCCCCACCCAGTCCCATATGGCCCCCAGAGTCCCCTCTTGTGCCATATGGCCCTTGGGGTCCCAGTCATCCCCATATGGCGCTTTGGGTCCAATCCTGTGTCATACTGACCCCATGTGCCCCACCCAGCCCCATATGGCCCCAAGGGCACCCATCCAGCCCCATATGGCGCTCGGGGTCCCATTCAACCCCATATGGCCCCAAGGGCACCCATCCAGCCCCATATGGCCCTCGGGGTCCCAATCAGCCCCATATGGCTCCTTGGGCACTCACCCAGCCCCATATGGTGCTCGGGGTCCCATTCAACCCCATATGGCCCCCTGGGCACCCCCCCAGCCCCATATGGCCCTCGGGGTCCCCCCCAGCCCCATAAGGCCCGCAGCCCCCCGCAGTGCCGCTCACCGCAGCCGGTGCCGCCGATACTCTCTCTCCCGCAGCCGCTGCAGCCGCGGCAGCTCCTCGGGGCTGAAGGCGCTGCCGAAATCCACGCTGTGGCTCTGCCCGAACAGCGGCAGCGGCAGCCCCGGCTCTGCCTCACACGAGCACGCGTTCCTGGGCAGCAGCCTGCGTGGCACCGCGGCGCCACAACAGCGTGGCACCATGGCATCATGACAGCATGGCACCATGGCACCAGAACAGCATGGCACCATGGCATCATAACAGCATGGCACCATGGCACCAGAACAGCATGGCACCATGGCATCATAACAGCATGGCACCATGGCACCACAGCAGCATGGCACCATGACAGCGTGACACCATGACAGCATGGCATTATAGCACCACAACAGCATGGCACCATGGCATCGTAACAGCACCATGGCATCATAGCACCATAACAGCGTGGCACCATGGCACCATAACAGCATGGCATCATGGCATCATGGCACCATAACAGCATGGCACCATGGCATCATAACAGTGTGGCACCATAACAGCATGGCACCATGGCACCATAGCACCACAGCAGCATGGCACCATGACAGCATAGCATCAAAGCACCACAACAGCATGGCACCATGGCACCACAGCAGCATGGCACCATGACAGCGTGACACCACAACAGCATGGCATTATAGCACCACAACAGCATGGCACCATGGCACCATAACAGCATGGCACCGTAACAGCGTGGCACCACGACAGCACGGCACCACATCAGTCACCGCGGCACCAAGGCACCACATCCCCGTATCACCACGGCACCACATCACCACGCCACCGCAGCCCCCAGCACCCCCACAGCACCACAGCACCACGGTAACATTCCCCCGTTCTCCCAATGCCCCCATTACCCCCCATCCCCCATTGCCCCCAATAACCCCATTGCCCCCCCCGTGCCCCCAATGTCCCCCTTCCCCCGGTGCCTCCGTTGCTCCCAGTGCCCCCAGTCCCCCCCAGTGCCCCCGTTGCCCCCAGAATCCCCTTTCCCTCCGGTGCCCCCAATTTCCCCATTCTCCCCATCACCCCATAATGCCCCCGTTTCCCCCAATACCCCATTCCCCCCATTTCCCCCAGTACCCCAGTGCACCCAGTTCTCCCACATTCCCCCAATGCCCCCAATGCCCCCATTTCCATCACAGCCCCCCGATACCCCAATATCCCCAGTTCCCCCATGCCCCCCAATACCCCAATGCCCCCATTTCCCTCATCGTCCCCCCAACACCCCCCCTACCCCAACGCCCCCATTTCCCCCAACACCCCCAATACCCCAATGCACCCAGCTCTCTCACATTCCCCCAATACCCCCAACAACCCCAATTCTCTCATAGCCCCCCAATGCCCCAATACCCCCCGTTCCCTCACAGCCCCCATTTCCCCCAGTACCCCAACACCCCAACGCCCCCAGTTCCCTCATCACCCCCCAACACCCCCAATATCTCCAACACCCCCAAGACCCCCGTTTCCCCCAATACCCCAATGCCCTTATTTCCCCCAATATACCAAAGTCCCCACTTCCCCCAACACCCCCAATTCTCCATTTCCCTCACAGCCCCCATTTCCTTCATAGCCCCCCAACACCCCATTTCCCCCAATACCCCAATGCCCCCATTTCCCTCATCGGCCACCAATACCCCAATATCTCCAACATCCCCACTACCCCAACACCCCCATTTCCCCCAGTGCCCCCATTTCTCTCACAGCCCCCACTTCCCCCAACACCCCCAACACCCCAATGCCCCCATTTCCCTCATCGTCCCCCCAACACCCCCATTTCCCCCAATACCTTCAACACCCCCATTTCCCCCAACACCCCCAACACCCCAATGCCCCCATTTCCCCCAACACCCCCAAACCCCCAATGCCCCATTTCCCCCAAACCCCCAACACCCCCCATACCCAACCATACCCACCCCAACACCCCCCATACCCAACCACGCCCACCCATACCGCAACGCCCCCATTTCCCTCATCCCCCCCCGTCCCCCCGCTCACCCCATGACGTCGTCCTTCAGGCGGAAGGCGATGTGCGGGTAGGCGCGGGGGGGGGCTCCGGGCGGGGGGGGCCGGGAGGCTGTCGCTCTGGGGGTGCCGCAGATCCACGCTGCGGGGGGGGGCTTTGGGGGCGCACAGGTGCAGCAGCAGCGCGGCCAGCGAGGCCGAGGCCAGCAGCAGCAGGCAGAGCGGCTTCGGGCCCGGCCGCATCCTGCGGGGCTGCGGGACCAGCATGGACCAGTGTGAGCCGGCATGCACCAGTACGGACCAGTATGGACCAGTGTGGACCAGTGTGAGCCGGCATGCACCAGTACGGACCAGTATGGACCAGCATGGACCAGTGTGAGCCGGCATGCACCAGTACGGACCAGTATGGACCAGTATGGACCAGTGTGAGCCGGCATGCACCAGTACGGACCAGTACGGACCAGTATGGACCAGTGTGAGCCGGCATGCACCAGTACGGACCAGTATGGACCAGTATGGACCAGTGTGAGCCGGCATGCACCAGTACGGACCAGTATGGACCAGTGTGGACCAGTGTGAGCCGGCATGCACCAGTACGGACCAGTATGGACCAGTGTGGACCAGTGTGAGCCGGCATGCACCAGTACGGACCAGTATGGACCAGTATGGACCAGTGTGAGCCGGCATGCACCAGTACGGACCAGTACGGACCAGTATGGACCAGTGTGAGCCGGCATGCACCAGTACGGACCAGTACGGACCAGTATGGACCAGTGTGAGCCGGCATGCACCAGTACGGACCAGTACGGACCAGTATGGACCAGTGTGAGCCAGCATGCACCAGTACGGACCAGTACGGACCAGTATGGACCAGTGTGAGCCGGCATGCACCAGTACGGACCAGTACGGACCAGTACGGACCAGTGTGAGCCGGCATGCACCAGTACGGACCAGTACGGACCAGTACGGACCAGTGTGAGCCGGCATGCACCAGTACGGACCAGTACGGACCAGTACGGACCAGTGTGAGCCGGCATGCACCAGTATGGACCAGTATGGACCAGTACGGACCAGTGTGAGCCGGCATGGACCAGTACGGACCAGTACGGACCAGTGTGAGCCGGCATGGACCAGTACGGACCAGTACGAGCCAGCATGGACCAGTACGGACCAGTACGAGACAGTATGGACCAGCATGGACCAGTACGGACCTGTATGGACCAGTGTGAACCAGCATGGACCAGTACGGACCAGTATGGACCAGTGTGAGCCAGCATGGACCAGTATGAGACAGTATGGACCAGCATGGACCAGTACGGACCTATATGGACCAGTATGAGCCAGCATGGACCAGTATGGACCAGTATGGACCAGTATGAGACAGTATGGACCAGTATGAAGCAGTATGAAGCAGTATGGACCAGTATGGACCAGTATGGATCAGTATGAGCCACTAGGAACCAGAACGGACCAGTATGGACCAGTATGAGCCAATATGAACCAGTACAGACCAGTGTGGACCAGTATGAGCTAGTATGGACCAGTATGGACCAGTTATGAGCCAGAATGGACCAGTATGGGACCAGTACAGACCAGTATGAGCCAGTACGGACCAGTATGGACCAGTACGAGACAGCATGAGTCAGTATGAACCACTAAGAGCCAGTATAAGCCAGTATAAGCCACAAAGAACCAGTATGGACCAGTGCGAACCAGTACAAGCCAATGTGAACGAGTATGAGCCAGTATGGACCAGTAAGAGCCAGTATGAATTAGTATGAGTCAGTAGGAGCCAGTATGTGCCAGGATGAACCAGTGTGAATCAGTGTGAACCAGTATGACCCAGTACAGAGCACCGCGTGCCGCTGCGCAGCCCCCCAGGAAGCAGCGTGAGCCGGTGGGAGCCGGGTGGGAGCAGTACCAATAAACCAGTGTGCACCAGTATGGACCCACGGGGACCAGTATGAACCAGCGAGAACCAGTATGAACCCCTAAGAACCAGTATAAACCAGTGAGAACCAGTACAAACCAGTGAGAGCCAGTGGGCACGAGATGAAACCAATGTGCACCAGAAGAAATAAACCAGTGCACACCAGTATGAGCCCCTGGGAACCAGTATGGCACTATTCACAAACCAGCATGCACCGGTGCAAACTGGTGTGAAACAGTGCAAGAAGCAGTGCAGACCAGTGAGAACCAGTAGGCACCAGTACAACCCAGTGTGCGTCAGTATGAACCAGTGAGAACCAGGATAGACCCATTCACACCAGTACAAACCAGTGTGCACCAGTGCAAAATGGTGCAAACCAGTGAGAAGTGGGGGGAACCACTGCTCCAGTGCTCCCAGTACAAACCAGTGCTCCCAGTGCCACCCAGTACAAACCAGTGCCCCCAACACTGCCACCCTGTGTCCTCAGTGGGAACCAGTGCCAAACCAGTGCTCCCAGTGCAAACCAGTGCCACCCAGTGGAAACCAGTGTCCTCGGTTCCACTCAGTGCCACCCAGTGTCCCAGTGCCAACCAGTGCTTCCAGTGTCCCACACTGCCACCCAGTGTCCCAGGGCAAACCAGTGCCACCCAGTGCCACCCAGTACAAACCAGTGCTTCCAGTGCCACCCAGTACAAACCAGTGCTCCCAGTGCCTCGCACTGCCACCCAGTGTGTCCAATGCATCCCAGTGCCCCCAGTTCCATGCAGTGCCACCCAGTACAAACCAGTGCTCCCAGTGCCCCCCACTGCCCCCAGTTCCACCAGTGTCCCCACTGCAAACCAGTGCCTCCCAGTATCCTTAATGCAAACCAGTGCTCCAGTACAAACCAGTGCAAACCAATGGAAACCAGAGCCTCCCAGTGCTCTCAGCACTGCCAACCAGTGTTCCCATAGGAACCAGTGCCCAAACCAGTGCTCCCAGTGCAAACCAGTGCTTCCAGTGTCCCACATTGCCACCCAGTGCCCCAGGGCAAACCAGTGCTCCCAGTGCCACCCAGTACAAACCAGTGCTCCCAGTGCAAACCAGTGCTTCCAGTGTCCCACATTGCCACCCAGTGTCCCAGGGCAAACCAGTGCTCCCAGTGCCACCCAGTACAAACCAGTGCTCCCAGTGCCTTGCACTGTCACCCAGTGCGGTCCAGTGCATCCAGTGCCACCCAGTTCCACCCAGTGTCCCCACTGCAAACCAGTGCCTCCCAGTATCCTTAATGCAAACCAGTGCTCCCAGTGCAAACCAGTGCAAATCAGAGCTTCCCAGTGCCCGCAGCACCGCCACCCAGTGTCCCCAGTAGGAACCAGTGCCAAACCAGTGCTCCCAGTGCCAAACCAGTGCTCCCAGTGCCATGCACTGCCACCCAGTGTCTCCAGTGCCACCCAGTGCCACCCACTGGAAACCAGTACCACCCAGTACCACCCAGCGGTCCCAGTGCCTCTCTCTGCCTCCCAGTGCCTCCCAGTGCCTCCCAGTCCCCCCAGTTCCCCCCCCTCAGCCCCTCACCTCAGCGCGGGCGCTGCTCCCGGGGGGTCGGGGGGGGCTCAGCCCACACTCATGGCTCTGCCCCTCAGCGGCGGCGGGGGAACGGCTGGGGATGGGGACAGGGGGTGGCACCGGGGACGGGGGGGGGGCACGCAACCCCAGAGCCCCCCCGTCCCACCCGGTACTGAGGGAATGGGGGGGGCACCCCCCAACATATTCCCCCCCCAACATATCCCCCCCCAAAAAAAAGATATAACGCACATGGGAACATATTGGGGAGGGGGACACAGGCGGTGAGTGACTCCCCCCTCAACATACTCCCCCCCCCCCCCCCCCCAAAAAATAACCCCATAACCCACATGGGATCTATGGGGGGAGGGTGACATCCCCAACTACCCCCCCCCGGCATAACAAATAACCCCATAACCCACATAGGGACCTATGGAGGGGGAGGGGGGTGTTGGGGATGCAGGGGTGGGGCTGGGGGGGAGAGCGAGGTGGGGGGGGGCCGAGTTGAGGGGGAGGGTTTAGGGGGGGGCGGTGGCTGTGAGGCCCCGGGGGGTGGTGGGTGTTGGGGGGGGATGCGGCGGCCGCTGATGTCGTTGTCGCGATTTTGTCGGGGCAGGTGCTGCCCCCCCCCCGCCTCCCACTCCGCGATATATCGCGATACGGCCGGGCCCTACCTGGCTCTGCCGGCGTCTCCCGGAGCTCCGCGGCCACACCGGTACCGGTCGGGGGAGGGGGAGGAGGGGGGCGATCAGTGCGCCCCCGGTGGACCCGAACCGGAACGGCACCGCCGCAGCTCCGGGAGCGGCCGGGGGGGGCAGTGGGGGGGGAGGCGGGTCCGGGATACAAAGTGTGGGGGGGGGAGAATAAAGGGGGGGGCGGCACAGGGCGGGCTCTGTGCCCACGTTAGGAGCGCACAACGGAGTCATTGAGAGCGGGAGGGCGGGCGGGGGGGGACAAAAGGGAGGGGATAAAAGGGGGGGGGCAGGGGAGATTGGGGGGGTTATGGGGGTGAGGGCGATGTGGGGGGGCGATGTGTGGGGCTGGGGGCCAGAGGGGGGGCCTGCGGGGGGTGAGAGAAGGGTTTAACGGGGCGTGCCGCGGGGGCGTGAACACTGCGGGGGGGGCGCGGGGGGGGCACGTTCGGTCCCAGCTGCGGCACGGACGGCTCCCACAGCCCCACTGAGCCCCGCTGGGATCGGACCCACTGCACCCCCCCCACCCCCCCCGCTCCCGGTAATCACGTGACCGCCACCGCCTCTTCCCCCCTCCCCCGGATGCTCCGCCGCCTCACCAATCGGGAGGCGGGAATCGCCTGCATCCCGCTCGGCCAATGGGAGCGCGCTGCGCCACCGCGCTGCGCCTTTAAGGGGCGGGACTGCGTCACCCCGCGGGGCGGGGCCGCGCCTTCTCATTGGTCGCGACCGCGACGACTCGGCCCAATCGCGTGCGCGCACGGAGCCGCCGCCGGCCGCACTCCCGCAACGGCCTCAATCCAGGGGGCTCCCTCCCCCGCCGGCGGCCAATAGGAGGCGCTCTCCTCGCCGACTGACGGCCAGCCGCCCAATCGCCGCGCGGTTCGCCGGGAGGGGCGGGCCGAGCGAGCGAGGCGGCGGGCGGAAGCGGGGCGGCGGGGCAAGATGGCGGCGGCGCCGGGGTTGGCGTTGCTGGCGCTGCTGGCGGCGCTGCGGGCGGGAGAGCGGAGCGCTCAACGTGCGGGAGCTGAGCGACATGGCGTACGGGCTGGAGATACTGAGGGAGCCCGTGCTGGCCGGGCAGGTGACCGGCCGGGGGCTGCGGGGCGCGGCGACGGGCCAGGAACGGGGGGGGGAGGGAGGAGTGGGGGGGTACTGGGAATGGGAACTGGGAATGGGAACTGGGAATGGGCAGCGGGCACTGGAGAGGGAACTGGGGATGGGAATGGGCAGTGGGAACTGGAGGGGTCGAGAACTGGGGATGGGCAGCGGGAACTGGGAGGGGAAACTGGGAGGGATG